>JANHGL010012664.1:113087-136710 GCA_024611195.1 Ceyx melanurus | reverse complement strand
CCCCCCTGCCTGAGCAGGATCACCTAGACCAAGTCGCCCAGGAACAGATCCAGGCCGGTCTTAAGTGTCTCCAGAGATGGAGAAAAAAAGAAGAAAGAGGCACGGTGGCCTGAAGGGTAACACAGATGCAGAGTCCCTCAGAAAATATCCTGGAGGATGAGCCATCAGGGTGATCCAAAAGACCCCTTAGGAGAGGTAGGACAGGAGTTGGCCTCTGTTATAGTCCAAGGTCAGTCCTGCTCTCAGGAGACAAGGTGTTCACTTGAGTAAAACATCCCCCCTTTTCACTCTTTCCTTGGCTCAGCCATCAGCTCCATCATGCCACCTCTGGACTGGGAATCTGGAAATGCTGGTTTCCCTTTCATCTCTGTCCTGGGCTGTGATTTTAGTTGAGTCACTCCACCTCTACCTGCTTCCCTTTCCCCTCGGTGCTTTGTCTTGTCAGCTGAGCCTGCAAGCTCTTTGCTGCCCAGAGCTGCCTCTTGCATGTTTGTACATGTAGCACAAGGAGACACCAGAGCCCACCATCACCTCTAGGTGATGCAGATGATGAGGATTTGTTCCAGGCAGTCTTCACAAGAAAGGCCTTTGTACCAAAACCCCACATTTCTCAGTGGCTTGGGAATGCAATTTCTACCCCTAAAAAAGTTACACTTGACTTTGCCACGACAGCATGAAGAAAGGTGACTTAGAGCAAACCTACCTGAGTGTCTTCACAGAATAACAAAGTCTGACATCAGGCGACAGGTCTCAGGGAAAGATTGCAACATTTCTGACATAAATGATAACATTTCCAGCTAACCCCTGAGCATTTACGAATGGTGATTGGAAAGGGAGGGGAAGAAAAAGAACAAGTTGTTTGCTTAGACTCGGTGAAAAATAGGAGGATGTCATTGAAAGTTATGCTTTTGAGCCAAAAGTTATGTTTTGACAGGATCCCATATTTCATTAAGAAATATCTCTTAGTCGCAAGACATCGGTTGACCAGCTCTGTTCCCCCCTGAATCCCAACAAGATACTTAGCACAGAGCAAAAGCAGACAGAGACAGACCGAGCCTGTTCCAAGAAGCTTCCTACCACGCAGACTAACTCTTATCTCTCACTTTTGATTTCTTTGCTTTGTAACGTATATTTTGAGAAATGGAGGCAAAGCCTAGGAGCAAAATTGCCCAGTGTGTGACTTTCTGACATATAATCAATTGTCTGCTCACTGACTACGGACTAGCTGTGTTAATATGCCCGTGAAGTCCTTCAATTTATCAGGCACGGCAGCAGCATCTCTGAACCTAGAGCTGGTTGGCAATAATAGAGGGGAGCAAAGCAACTGAATTTAGCTCCTTCCCCGAAGTAACTTATCATTCAGTCTATGTTCATGGATTAGCCTCTGCTGGGCTTTTCAGCCTCTGGTTAGTTTGCAAACTATGCACTCGGGATGTGTGAAAACTGGAGTTTGGGTAGGGAAAATGTTAAACAGTGTATAGTAATGTGTTGCTGCTAGATAATACTCTTTTTTTAGTGGAAATTTTGGAAGGAAAACCTGCCTGAACTTTATGGGTCAGATCTTCTCCTTTTTGGTGGATCAGTGATTACCAGAATCATCCAAAAGCATTAAATTGTCTCATCTGATAGGTAACTGTGACACAGGCATCACCCAGTTTTAAAGAAGACTGTGCAGGAAGCTTTTTTTTATATGATTAAACCACATCTGAAATGTTATCATAGATCAGTCAGGAAAAAACTTCCTAAGGCATAAATGTGGACCTGATTAAGTATTGGTGTTTTCAAATATTGACCTTTGGGATGCTCCACACCTGTATGGGAAACCAGCAAGGAGTTGAGATAAGATGGCTCATCATGCTGAGACAACAGGTGGCCCTGGCAAGAGGATGGTAGCAGCTGAGCTGGCCTAAGACACAAGTTTGCTCCTGTTTCTTCCCATCTTTCCTCCAAACTCACAGAGGATCACTGGGGAAAGATGAATTTGCCCTTTGCAAGCAGCCAAGGTTTCCCCCCTGTTCTTGCCCTTTAGCAATGGCAATCAGACTTTTATTCTTTGTTCCTTTGTTTTTTTCCCCTGCTCCTTCTTTATTTGTGTATTTCAAGGAGTTTAGCTGGAGAGGGAGTTTCACCAAAGGAGGTGAGCCGAGCACTCCTCATCTGTGCTGACTTTCCTGGGTGACAGCCCCCAGTGCAGCTGGAGCTCGGACTAGATTAAAGAAAAATATTATGGGGATTTTTAATTTCCCTGTGTGGAGCTGGGAGATGAAGAGCCACCAAGAGAGAAGTTTGCCAGGGGCAGTGAGTAGATGAGAATGTCAAGCCCAGTGAGAAACTACTGAGAAATACTGGAGCAGCATTTTTATTCGAAAGGAGTTCTCATCTCCAGCACTCGCCGCTCCGGGCGCTGATCTGGAGTACAAAATGAGATCCCCAGGGTCCTACCAACAGGACAACATCTAAAGAACCCCTCTCAGTTCCAATCATAAGGCTTTTGTCACTCCAAATCTCTCCCCACTCTCTGCGTGAAGGGAATGAAAGATGAGGATGGGGGCTCTGCTCCTGCACAGGCTGCAAGGTGAGGAGGAATGTTTCTTGGAGTGATGCTGGGTGTTTCTTGAAGCTGCTGCTAATATGATGCTGATACTAGGAAGATCCTGATCAGATTGATGTGTTATCCATCACCTTTCTTTGGCTCTGACCAGCCAGGAAAACCAGATTTTATCTCCTAGGTCATGAGTTTCTATCACTTGGCTTTTCACGACTCCTTTAGTCTTGATGGAAAATGATTTTCTAAAGCACTGACATAACTCAGATCCCAAATGGCAGGACTGAGGATCCTACATTTCAGGTAGAATTCAAAGGGAATTAGTTAAATCAGGACCCTGCACAGAAGGGCTGGGCATCCCCTCAGTCCCTGCCTGCAGGCATTCTTGTGGCTCCTCTAAACCTTCACAGTGAATGACCAGGAGTCAGACAGTGCAAGTAGTACCAGCATCTGTGGTTTCAGATTTATGAGAGGAATAAAGTCCATGCCATATATTCCCATTATCTTTTCTGCACTAAAAGCATCTTCTTGCCTGAGGTACTGGAGATTTGCTTCCTAGCATACATCTCAGAAGCACCCTCAGTTAACCAAGCTCAAAGTAGAACAGAAGGAAAACACCAGACAGTTTTGACATGACTTTTCAACTCATCACTTCTTCTAATCATTCCATGAAAAAACAATCAGTTTTCAAAACTTAAAAAAAAAAGAAAGAGTATTTTTAGTGTCCCATGCTGTATATTTATGAACATATGTGTTTACTGATTTCAACCAACTTTGGTAGGAGAAGAGGTGTCCCAGAGTGTCCTGAATGTTCTGAGGAAGGCTGAACTAAGGAACCCACAGGGGTGAGACTCCTAATACGTGGCCCCAAGTGGGTACAAGGCTCATCTTTTCAAACACCCATCTTTCAAGCTTACCTCCCTCCCCTACACCAAAATCCTGGGACACAGATGCAAAGGAAGCCAGGTTTCCTCATTTCTGCTTCCTGCCAAGCATTCGGGGAGTGTCTGCCTAACACTTGGGATTTTAGAAACTGAAAACCAGCTGAAGGCTCAAACCCCTGTTGCACATCAAAATGCCAGAGTGCTTTGGTGCTGCTCAGTCTTTCTGATTGCACTGGTTAACTTGAATTAACGTGTTCAGAAATGATGTCTTTTATCTGGTTGTCACATGCATGTGTAATGTGAACAACAGCAAGAAGAATAGCAGAAGAATAAAGGCCTTTGATGGGGATTTGTGAAGGTCACGTGTCTTAATTTTGCAGGGGTGGAAGTGTACATTGAGAGGGCCCATGGGAAAGTGTGTTTGGAAGGCACTTGTAAGAGCAGAGACCCGGAGGAGCAGAACAACCAAGGGAAGAACAGGCAGTTCCTGGGAGAAGGTGAGAAGGAGCCAGATGCACCTTCACTAAGTGGTCCCTCCACTTCAGGAACAGTGGATCTTCAGGATTTCTCCCTAAAGCAGCAAAACGTGCTGAGAGTTGGAAGTGCATGGAAAAGCCTGTGGTTAATTGTCAGGTTGCTTAACGAGGTTTGGTGTCACGGGTGCCCTGAGGACTCATTTCATATGTGCCATCACTGGATGGTTGTTGAGTGCTTGGTTGACACAAAGCTTTTGGAAGATGTGAGACCACCTTTGTTGGCACTGTGCAGTTCCTAGCTGGTCAAGTGACCCCAAACAGCACAGGCATGTTGTATCCATTGCACCCACCAGGAGAGATTTAAACACAAACAGTGGAGGTCACAGCTGAGAACATCATGGGTCCCTTTTGCTCTGTTGGTTCTGGCAGGATGTTTTTGCTGTGCTGGCTGCTGTTTTGCCTTGAGAAAGCTCCAGCCCCAGCACCCAGGAGGAGGAGAATACACCACCAAGGGGGACACAGAATTGCGTGATCACAAAAGAGTGATTTTGTAACTCTGTTCCTGGTTGCTCACCTTTCCATCTCTGTATCTCCCCTTATCTCCACAGAAAATTGTGCTCCTCCCCAACACTGCAGGATGCTCAAAGCAAAACTATGATTTTCTTATTCTACCCCAGTCGAGGGACTGTGGTTCACACACATCCCTACAGCCAAGAGCACCCTATTGAAGGCTGCTTGGCTCCAACCTCGAAGCAATTTAGCAATCTGCCATCTTAAACTGTCTAATGACAACTCTTCAAGCAATTGGAAAATTGGGGCCTTCAGAAAACTCTCCAGCTGAGTGAGAGCCAGTTTTTGTCTCCTCCTCTCTCTCAGCAGGGCTTGGCACGGGCTGTGAAAACCAGGCTGCTCTCTGTGTGCTTGGCATGGCCTTAATGCAAAGGTTGGATGCAAAGGGTGGGTTGAAGAGGGTCCAAAGCTGTCTTTTCTATTAAATAAAATAAGCCAGGGCTTGCTCCCTGGCGTGGGCAGCAGCTGGCAGAGCTCACATGCCCATGCATAACCCTCCTCCTCTTCAGGACAAGGTGGCTGCATCCAAACCACTTACTGAGGATGTGTCCTTGGCTCAAGCATCAGCTTGAACTTGGGCTTGTGGCAAAGGCTCAGTGGCCAGAGCCTGGCCAAGGATTGTGTTCCCAATGGGCTGGCCTGGCTGATTACAGGAAATATTGGGGTCATGCCTCAGTTTACCAGTTTGACAATGTTTGGCTATCAGGTTTGTAGCCTTGGCTCCTCGTTGCCCTGCTGGAGGAGTGGGTAAAGCAGTGTCTCTTGGGTTTGCACCTACTAAAATCTGCTGTGCAGCATGTTTAGTAGCTCCAGGTGGGATGCTGGGGAGATACAAATGCATAGGATGGTTCTATCCAGCTTCATCATTGTTTTTTCCATCAAACTGAGTAGAAATGGAAGAAAAAGATGTGTTTCCCCACCTGATGATACAGATAGGGAAATGAGGCCCAGCAACTCCTGGAAATGCTGGAGGAGAGTGACCATAAGGAGTTGTGCTGTTTTGCTAAGAGCTGGATGCTGGCTGAGGAGAAACAGGGCAGGCAAGGCTGAGGTTATCTCATCTCTAATGAAGCTGTCAGAGAAGCAGCAATCAGAGTTATACTCACTTCCCAAAAGCAGGCTAAATCTGGCTGAAGAGATTACATTTTTTTGACACATTCAAACCTGCCTGGGAATCTGACAGCATTTTTCCCTGAGGAAAGAAAAAATGGATTTAAAAAATGGTATATTATGTGTAAGGCCAGGGCAGTGTGGAGGTTATAGGAAGAGTTGGAGTGTGTGGCTTCAGCCCACAACCAAGAGGAAAGTGCCTTCTCTGGCTCAGCTCACCCACCTCACTCTGCCTCATTGTTTGCTTAGGTACATTCCAAAGGACCCCCTTCCTGCACCACTTTGGCCATTCAGAAATTCCTCCTCACCGTGGGCACTGGAAGCAAATTTCCAGGGTCCCATCAGTGTCCTGCCCTTAAAAAAAAAAAAAAAAAAAAAAAAAAAAGCCAGTGCACGGGGCTGTCTGCCAGCACTCACACTGCTGATGGTATGTGGTGCCAGAGAAAGCCTGTGGCACCAGCCACACCAGTGCAGATGTGCTCAGCCAGCTGGGGGACCCTGCTGGGGGACCACAGAACTGCTTGCTGCCTCTGCAGCCCCTCTCTGCATGGGGCATGGCAGCCAGAGTCAGAGTCTGAACCCAAGGAGGGTTTTGGCTCCAGCTCTGCCTGCTGTGGCTTGGACTCCACGAGGCAAACTGATGAATTCCCGACTTGATGCTGGAGCCAAATAATCCTGCAATTTGGGCAGCAGTTTGATTGCACAGCCTGACTCAAGTGTTATCACCCCAGCCAGCTCCAGGGATGAGCAGAAACTGGAGCTGGGTCGAGGCCAGGGGGACCAGAGTTGGGCTGGACACACGACTCTGCAACACTTGGGACTCTGGCTTTTATCTGTATTTCTTTACAGCTTATCGTGTTTGCAGTAGGGCTCCGCAGATAACAATCTATTAACAGTAAAGTGAATTAGATCACTGCCTGGTTATTTCACTCAGCTGAGGCCAAACTGCTCTTGTCCATTCAGGAAATTCGTGTTACTTTGATTCTCTCTGTGCACAAAAGCATGTCACTCTAATTACCTCCCGTCACACTCGGCCCCAGCAGCTCCGAAAGGTTTGCGAGGTGGGAGCAGAGCTGTAACCTCATTAGAGGGTGTTATCCTAGGAGATCAGGCACTGGCAGGGGTTTGTTGTGACGAGCCCTTCGCAGATGTTTTCTTTTGGAATTACTCAATGGGACCAGGGCTCTGCAGGTGGTGATGGGGAGCCTGGAGATAACACCCTCCAGCAGCAGGTGCAGGGGTCGCATCCTGCTCTTCGCTCCGTCTGCAAGGGGCCAGAGCGAGGAAACCTGGAGTGGGGATGCAGCGTGGAAGAGAACACTCTAAAATGGTCCATTCCTCACCAAATATCAGCACCAGGAGAATGTGTTTTGAATGTGCAGGTGACTGAGAGCCAAAGCAAACAGACCTTTTGGGCAGCAGATAAGCTGCCAGTGCAGGGTGAGCGGAGTGCCCTGGTGAGTGCACTTCATCTTATCACTGCTTTAAGTTAGAAAGCAGGTGAGGTGGGTTTGGTGTGTGATAGAGCCTGGATTTCCTGCTGCACAACCCCTTTCCTGAACCCTCTGAGGTCTCTCTAATCCAGAGATGTTTTACAACTTTTTTAAATTATTTCCCCCCCCCCCCCCCCATATCATGAATATTTCTGGCAGAAGCAGAAAGTTCTTATTCCCTTTAACCACAGCAAAGTAAAATGTTAAGCAAGCCAACCTATTCTCAAAAGTGGACAGACAGGTGACCCTAACTGACCAGTGAGGGATTCCATCCCATCTATATCGTATTCAGTATAAAGCTGAGGGATCACAAGTGTCAAGCTGCTTTTTCAATGGCCATGTGTGCCTGAGTCCAGTTCCTGAAACCAGTTCCCCTCTGCCTCTGAGTCCAGTCTGGGACTCCTGCACTGCCTGCCCACAGCAACAGTGGTGATGATGATATTATTGCCATCGGGGGAGGATTAGGATCAATATTATTGTGGGTTTTTAAATAGATTTCTATATATTTAATTTCATTTTACTATTATTTTCATTAAAGCTGTTTTAACTTTCTTTTCCAATCCATACTTTCTCTCCCTTACTCCCTTTCTGTTCCCCTTTAGGAAGGGAGAGGTGTTAATAGACAGCATCTGTCATTTGTTTAATGGATAGCCCAACCCTAACCCTTGACAGGCAATCTGAAATAGCCATGGACATGCCAGAAGTGACCATGTGTGGGAGTAGAGCAAGCTGGCTGTGATGGGGAGGGCTGTCCCCAAACACCAAGGTGTCCCCACACCTTGGAGAAGCAGCCTGGGCAGGCCCAGCCATGCTGATGGGGAGTCAGGATCAGCTGGTCATGGCAAGTGAGCCCAACCCTGCCAAAACACCCTTCTTATCAGTGCTTTAAAGTCATAAACAGTGCATCTTCTTGCTGGTAGACGGGCCCTAAGCATTTAAGAAACATCACTGAGCAGCTTCCCAGAGAATCTAAATCTCTTCATTTGTGTCAGAATAAACTTAAATGACCCCTTTTATTATTAGCTGTTGCAGAGAAGCTGAATCCATAAATGTTTAATAAAGCCAGTGCCCATGAACAGCTCACTGCTGCTGCGTGTGCCAGGCCCATCTGGCAAAGGCACAAATCCCACCTTGCCAAGGGCACCCAGGCAGATTCTGGCAATTTATTGATGAAAGCAATTTAATGGGATGTTAGCTTAAATTGTCAGGACAGAATGTGCCCAGACAAAACAAGGAGCTAAGGATAAGTTAATGCAGAGCCACTGACATCCCAGTGTTGGTCTCCTAGGATGCCTCTGTTGGTGATGGTGGGATTGCAGCACAGGGAAGTGAGACCTGCTGCTTGGAGACATTTTGCTTGGTGGGAGCATCACAGCAAGAGCTGCTGCAAAGGGAAATGTGGCCTGCTTACTGCTTCAGTGACTTCTTAACTTAATGTTCATTTTGACCCCTGTTGTCTGGGAATGTGGCTGCCTCTAAGGCAAGCAGAGCCAGGACGGCCTCACACAACACCCGTTCCCATCCCCGTGCCTGAATGGGTTTGTGGGATGTGGTTTTTCACCCTCAGTGAATGCTGAAGTGAAACAATGAAGGCCCTGATCCAAAGGCTTCTGAAATGAAAGGCAGGTTTGAGTTGGGTTTTTTGTCTGTCACTGGCTTCTGCTGGTTTGGATTATATCAATACTCAGCAGTTTCTAGCAGGTGAGAGCTGAGCAGCATTGAGCAGCAGCCAGCCAGTCTAGCTGAGCATACAGACAGGCAGATACTCTAGAAAAGCCTTCCAACACTTCTGGCTTCATCCTGAAGGTGTTGTTCATCTCTTGACCATTGTCCAAACTGAGGACCTGGCTTTAAAAACCAGTAATAATTGGGGAATTAAGCATAGACCAGGATAAAAACCCCCCAGCAGCTGTGCACACACAACCTCCTTCTCCAAACATCTGCAAGAGACACCAATGTTAAAGCTCGTGGGCAGCCTTCAGCTGAATTGCAATACATGTTGGTGAAGTCACAGTTCTCTTCCACCTTCAGTTTTCTCCCTTGGGCACCCCTGAGCCAACTCTGACTTTTAGATTCTACAGTTACAATTTGGAGCCAGCCATATAATTGGCTTAATATTCAGGCAATGACCTTGAATATGGCTCGAGGGGGTTTCCTACCCTGCTGGGTGCAGGGAGCTGTAGATGTTAGCACTTCCACGAGGCCAGGAGGGACAGAAGAGCACAGGTCTGGCTTTTCTATTTCCTATCTGCATCCTTTTTCCATTTTCCATTGGAAACTTTTCTTGCAAGTACTCCAGAGACAACAAAAGTAATGGAAGCCTGAGCTAGAGGGTGGTCAGACTTTAGTTGGGCCAAACACACAAGCGTCAATTCCTCAGCACTGAGCAGAAATTGTTCAGCTGCTCCTTGCTGTGGTGTGTGGGGAGCCAAAGAGCTCATTGTCCTCCAGCACAGATGCCATGACTGCTCACATGTCAGTACCTACAACAAATACAAGCCCAGGGGACTCACATGCACCTCTGACCTCTGCAGAAGGGTGGCATTTGAAGCAGAAAAGGTTGCACAGACACATACACGGGCAGAGACTGACTGTGAGAGGAGAGTGGATGTAAGATGGGGAAACAAAAGTCTGCTCTGATGGACACATCAGACCCCAGCAGTGGGCAAGGGATCATTCCCAACAGCAGGACAATAGGTGACTTTTGTGGCAGTGGAGTCGCAGAGTCCGTCCTGTTGTCCTCAGCCTCTGCTCTGGCTGGCAAAGCTGCTGCAAAACCATCTTGCCTTCTGAGGTTCTGGCTTCCCATCAGCCCAGCACATGTACAGGACAGCTTCCAGAAACGCAGAGCCAAACAATGTCTGCAAACACAAAGACTGAAAGAAGCCAGTCTGCTCCAAGCCCCTTTTGGGTATTTGGGGAGCAGAGTCCAGAAGGTGACAGAGGGTAGAGGATAGATGGCAAAGGGGGCAGAAGGCTTCTTAGCCCAGGGGAGCCAAGTGAAACACGGGAGCATCGAAGGCACGTACCTCTTACAGCTGTGGAGTGATTTATTGAAAGCTTAAAGAAAGAATTGCCAGGCTCTCTTTGTTTCCATGGTACCATAAAAAATGGATGGGAAGTGACTGGGCTGTCTTGTAGTTTGAATGTTTCATTGGCATGTCGTGGAAACCTCCAGAGGATGCCTCGAGGGCATGAGAAGCGGCTGATGGAATGTGCTAGTTTGTTAATTTAATAGGATACAGCGTTTTCCCTTAGCACTGAACATGCAAATCAGGGTGGTGAATCAGGTCAGCACATCTCCCCTGTGCTGGGAGTGCCAGGACCTCGCCGAGGCACGGGAGATGTGGCATCTCCTCCAGGGTGCTGAGGTGTCCCAGCCCCCCTTTGGCAGCACCCGGCAGGATCAGGCTGCGGGAGGGATTTTGGACTCCAAAGTGTCTAGTGGGAAATGAGAACCTGTATTTCTGTGGTGTGGAAGCCAGTCTGAACAACGTGGTGGGATGCAAGGCAATGCCAGCTCCACTGGCTGGAAGGGAACAGATCGATGTGCACATTGACAGGGGTATTAAAAAGTGTAGGTTTTTTGTGGTTCATTGGGGACTTTATAAATGGATTCTTACAGATGATTAAGGAAAAGACATATCAGGTTTATCTGGGATTAGTAAATTTACTGTAGTATTTTCAACCAAGTTACAGAATGCCATGGTCAGAGCATGATTCCCTCAAAGCTCACAAGGTTCTTCTTCAAATCCCAGAGAAGGGATCCCAACCTCTAACAAATGGTATTTGCAATTTTCGAGTCCTTTCTAGAGCACTGGAGTATTTTGATCCCTGGGCTTTGCCTCATCTGTCACCAGAGGTGAGCCCAACCTTTTCATTAAGCTGAATGACTAAAGTCTCATCTGGGAAAGGGTTCAGTCCTGTCACAAACACAGGCTTTTCAGGGGATAGACCTAATCCAAAATTAATTGATTTCCATGGAGCTCTGCTCATTTTAATCAGCCAAAGACATTTGAACTAAATGACTAACCCTGTTCCTTCTCCCTGATGCAGCCAGGAGAGGATCCTGGCTGTAGCTTTGTTCTGAAATACCTGGGACATCTACAATCAGTGCTCTTGAGCAATTCTCTGTTGCCTGATGACTTTGTGTTTGCCTTCCTCTGTCTGCATCTTGTGCATTCCCAGAGCACATGGCTGGGTTTCAGGCCCTGTGCCCTACATTGGAGCTCTGCTGCTCCACCAGCCAGGGAAAGAAGTGGTGAGACATTCCCATCAAGCTGCAGAGGCAAGATCCCATGGTGCTTCTTTTGTTATTCTTTCTTCCTTTTCTCTCTTTTGTTGTTGTTGTTTTGTTGGTGGTGGTTTTTTTAATTTATTTTAATGGGGGAGGGAAATTACTAATTACTATTAAGAACTTGTTGCTATGTGGGAAGAGCTCTTCCTGAACTCAGTTTTTTTTCTCAACCATACAGACTCTGAGGATCGTGGACGAGATGTTTCGTGCTTTGAGAAGAGCTCCACAAACCTTCCCCATTTCACCCCAGCTGCTCCCAGTATGAGCCAGGAGGATAAACATAAAGTGAGAACCTTTTCTAGAGGAAAAAAAAAAGGGAACAACTGTCACAAAAATCTGACTGAAGCTCATTCCCAAACAATTCAGTGCCAGCTGCACAGCAGGGAAGCGGATCCAAACGGACAGTTGCAGCAGTCGTGTTTGATCTCTTACACAGAGAGGCCAGCAGCTACATCAGTGCCAACTCCTGCACTGCTACCAATACCTTGTGGCTGAATAGGATTCTGCTTCTGGCAGGATGACAGATCTTAATTTAATGACTAGGTGGTGAAGAGTGAGCCACACCTCTTTCTAATCGGCGATTAAGCCTTTTTGGTGCTGCATTTACTTCATCTGCCTTCCATCGTGTGCTGCCCCGTGGCTATGTCTGTATTCTGGTGGGTAGCTGTGGACTTGAGTTAGCAAAGCTGAGTGTCTCTGTCACTTCTGGGGCATTTCCAAGCCAACTAAAACCAGGACGTGTAAAAGTCCAGGCTAACAGCACATCCAGAGCACACAACACCCACTCAGACTCGAACCAAGTGCCTGAACCCTTTGGAGTTCCTCCAACAGTTGTCCTGCTCAGGGGTGGCATTTTAAATAAGGAAGACTATATGACAATCTGCTTAGGGAAGTGAGTTTCAGAAGTGGATGGACTGCCTACCTGGGAATAGAATGAGGGTATAACCAAACAAATTTCAAATCATCCCGATAGGCACCTTTCCATGACATCAGGATATATCATAAACATAGTAAAACCTAAGAATCAAGAGAAATTTGCCTGATAGGGTATTTCAGCCAGTGTTCCCTTGTGTGAAGCATTTTTTGGTTTGTTTGCACAATGTTCTCTTGCATGAAACAGAGAGGGAAGTGCAAATCTATCAAACGAGGGTTTTTTCAGCAGTGTGCCTGTGGCAGGATTGCAGTGTAGCTCTCTAGCATGCTCTCTGTAGAGTGCTTCAGTACAGCCATGGAGACAGATGGCTGGTGCAAAGTGAAAAATCTAGTTGCATCAAACTATCCAACAAGTCCTCATTGCGATCCTGTTCAAAGCATAGCTAATATGCACCCTCAAGTCCATATATATTTGTCCCATCAAGCACCCTCAACCATGTCCCTGGAGTGACAGCAAATCCAAAATATTTTTTTTTCCATGTTCACTTCTACTCTAGAGGTTTTGAGAGGATTTGCACCACCCTGTAGTGACCAGTTCCCATCATGTGTCCATTTCACCATCCCCACCAGTACGTGGCACTGACCTCTGCTGTGTAATGGATACCAGACAAAGAGAATTAACCATTCCTCTGTTCTTATTTAGTTAGGAAGCAGTAACCTTTCAGTGCTCCCTGATGTACCAGATATGTCAGAGCATCCCACTCTGACTTCAAAGGAATGTCACAGGAATAGGAAGCACAGAACGAGCAGCAAAGCAATTAGCAATATGATCTGGTAGAGCAGTTCCCCTGCTCCACTTCCTAATGCCACTTAGTGTGTTTCCATTAATGTTAAAATGTGTGGTAAAAAAGATTGAACACTGAGAAACGAAGTCCTAGGAAGAACTGAGCATGGGCACCACTTTGCTGTGGATTTAGAGGGGAGAAGAAATTGACCATCCACAGCTATGGATTCACAGTAAAGTGAGGCAGAAGAAAAAAAAATCACAGGGAATACATTTAAAGCCAGCACTGGGGGAAATCTTTCTCTTGCATGGGTATTTCCCATTCAAATCCATTTATCTGAGTTTAAATACAAGAGAATCAAACTCTCTGCCTCAAATCCTTCTCTTGCTGTACGTTGGGACATAGGCAGTTGGCAGTATAAATGTAAGTAGTCCCAGAGCAGTGGGAAAAGTAAAGTCTGTCTTCCCTTAACTATATCCTACTACAATAACTACAGTTCCTCTAAGACAAGAGATATTCCATGCACGGATTTATCATTCGTATATCCAGTTGTGCATGCTAAAAGGTCAGCTGGCCACTGCTGAACATTTCTGCTTGCTTTTCCCTTGTTTGATAATAATCCAAGGCACTCTACTAGCCCAGGGTCTGTGTAGCCAACACCTGAATGTGGTACATTCTGCTCACAGGGAAAAGACATTCATTATTCTGCAGAAATCCTGTTTCTAAGCCCTTCTAACAGCCCAGCCTTGCCCCTGAAAAGCTGGGCTCCTGCTTTGCACCAAATCCATGTTCTGCTTTCACCACCTGTAGCAGCATTTCAGGGCACCTTTCTCTAAGAGGAGATTTCACCCGACACCTCCACAGGCTAAAGGACAAGAAGAGGACAGGCACCCAGCTCAGCTACCTTGCTGCTGTCCCATTTGTTTGGCCTTGCAGAAAGCCAAGTGAATGACAAGAGCATCAAGAGCACAGGAATTCCCAGGTGGTGGTGACCCTGCCTGCTCCTTGAAATCTGCCCCTTACTCTTGGGGAAATGGTTTGATTTGCTGCACATGCCTCTGGGAAACATCATCCCCTTTTGTGTGTGAGGAAGGAATGATGGGTGGTGAGTTTACTGTGGACAGCAGGTACCCAGTGTGTGTTTTCACCTGCCAGAATAGAGAATATTCTGCTGCTGCCTGTGAGGAGTAAGACCTACTTACAACAGGCAGCTTTAGTCCATTTATATCTCCTGAAGATCTGAACTCACATCTGCATTAGCAGTAGGTAAAAACCAGAAGCCTGCTTGCACTGTCTACTGCTCTCTGTTATTTATTGCTCTGGTTTTTAAAGGCTCTACAGGCTTAAAGAAGACAAGGAAAAAAGAAATCCAACAAACTGCTGCCTGGAGTGAATGGAATCAGCCTAATAAACCACATTCATGCTACCCAAGGACAGAGGGCTGGATGCTGATGCTCTTTACAAGAGCCTTAGATTTCTGTGCAGCAAAACTATCCAAAGTCTGTGTTGAGAGAAACAAGGGGAAAAAGGTTATCGCTCCCACTCCTTCGGCTTTTCAGACTGTGAGTGCTCCAGGGCAGGACCTGCTTGATTGTTTGTACAGTGGCTCAAAGGGCACTGGAACTTTGCTGCTCCTTGCAGGGGCAGCACCATGATCGCTAGGTTAGAATGAACTGGTTTATGTTTTACTCTGTCCTTTCCATGCCCTGATTTCGACATCGAACAGGGATCAATCCTGTAGCAGAAACAGGGATGGTTTCTTACATGATGGGCAGATCCTGAAGCCAGCAGGGCAACGTGGCTCACCCTGGCCTCAGAGGGTGCAGAGGATGCCCAGCATCATGGCCCCAGTGTGGGGCCAGCCTGACCCAGTTCACCTCCCTGCTCCGGCAAGGAAAGTGTTGATGGCACTGAGGGGAAGCTGAGGCAGTGGAAAGGAGGGGGAGATGGAGAGAAAACATGCACAGAGCATCTCTGCAAACAAGAGCAGCCAGGATCAGTACCTGCTTGGAGGCAGAAAAAGAAAAAATGAAGTGAAGATGGAGCAAGGGAAGAAATGGAAGAAGATTTCTTCCAGGAACAAAATCTGTAAATGAAAAGGTGTGTTTCCCCCAGAGCCATTTTTTTTTTCCCAGGTATGCAGAAGGCACAATCTCTCTCCTTCTCGTGCAGGTGTTTAGTGAGTCTTATGGCTCACACAACAGATTTAGGCTTGTGGCTCTTCCAGCTCCCCTCCTTTTTCTCCCTAAAGTGCCCTCCATGCTCAGCTTTTCATTCTTTGCATCTCCGGCTTTAATTATCTTTTCTCTCCTGCTGCTTCTGATGAATTGCTCCATTTTTTCATATCTTTGGGGCCCCGCTGCTTCTTGGGGAGCTAGGCTAGAGAGTTATATTTCTCATCCCTTTCAGTCATTACGAAAGACAATCCTCTCAGATGAGGACATTCATTAAAGTGATTTGGGATGCTTGGTCTATCTTCACTGTTTGTGTTTGCATTAGTGTGGAGAAAATAATTAAAATGCACAGGAAGTGTAGGCTGGAATAATAAGAAAGGCTGGCCCTAACCTTAGGAATCTGGGAGCAGGGTACCTATTTACTTTTTAATAGGTATCTTCATCACTGCAGTTGTAGAAGTTATTTGAGTGTTTTCTTCTCCTTCACTCCAGTGTTTTCTCATGTTGAGGTGTGTGGAAGACACAGGTGATGAGACTCTGTCCTCACAATGGAATCCCCCCCAAGCCATGAGGTCACCATAAAGCCTCAATATTTAAGAAATCCTCAAAGCAGATATGGTGGGGGGAAGAAGAAAGTTTATTTGCCCTAGGAATTTGGACCTCTTCAATGTTCCCAGCTCCAAGCTTCTCTCCAAAGCCACACATTTGAACATTTTTGTTTTCAACATAAAAAGTGAGATGGACATGATTAGAGAAGATGGGGTTTTTCCTCCTCCATATGATATCCTACCTCCTGTGGCATGATCCCAGGGCAGGGGTGGCCTTTGGGGTGCACAGCATTCGATGCACAGCAGCCCCAGATGAGGTTGGAATGGTGCTGGTGCCACTACCAGGCTATGGGAAAATCTGGTTTATTCAGATGCTGCTGAGCTCTTTTCTTGCCCTCGGAGGTGAACTGGCCACAGCTTGCAGAAGCCAAAGGGAAGCTCGCAGTGCCCAGGAGAAGCAGGGCACAATTAGTCTGGCCTGAGTCCATGCAAATGTGTCTGATTGCCCCTGCACTCATGTCCAAGGGTGGGCAGCCCTGTGGACATGTGTCTAGCAGAAGAACCGGGTTCACTTCAAGGCTTTGCAAATAAATGTGCTGCTCTGGGCTGAGCTACCCTGAGATACCAAGACAGGGGAATCTGGGATATCAATTAGAGAGTCATCACTGGATGAATCACAGAATCACAGAATCATGAAGACCAACCATAAAAAGATTGTCCTGGCCAGGACCACACCAGTTCCTACAGCCTCCCTCCTGCTTTGGTCTCTGGAGCAGCTTTCCATCAGGCCAGCATTGCTGGTTCCCTTCCATTGCAGGTCCTTGTGCCATGTCCCAGGTGGGACCAGAGGGCAGGATCTCACATCAGAGAGGAAGCACATGCAGTTACCACAGAGAGGAGGTGTAAGATGAGTCAGAAAGAAGGAGTTTCATGTTCTGTGTGACCTGATGCAGTTTGTACCAGCCCTCTGCCTGGGCTGCCCTTGCTGGGGACATCACAGAGGTGTGATATCCCCATGTGCATGTGTCTCAAATAATAGCAATAGATTTTGAGTGTGGGATTCAGCTGCCTACAGGTAGATGCATCTCAGGCTGCTGGCCTTGCTCTTCAGTGGAGATCTGGACAGCAGTGTCCAGGGTTCAGCTCTTCCTAATGGAGCTGTCTCCAGTGGGGCAAATGGATGCTTCTCACCCTGCACTGCCAGTCAAGGCAACAGGAATGGGCTGGCTCAGGTGGGGATGACCAAGCTGCAGGTATCTACACTGAAGCTGCTTAACATGACAAGCAAGCTACTGGGTTCTGGAATGGCAAGGCTGGGAGTGCAGAGCATCTGGTTTGGAACACTTTGGTAGCAGGAACCCATCAATAGGCAGACAGGAGGGTTTTTGTTTGAGAGCAGTGCAACACGCACAGATATTCCTGCTCCAGCTCCTTGCACTGAGAGTGTGGGGGTGTGCAGACCAGCGCGGGTGTGAGACAGCCAGAGACACCCAGGGAGAGTGGGAAGCAGGAAGAGCTGATTTATTACTGCTCACAAGGTATGTCCTGTACTTGCCTCCTCTCCAAGGTCTTGGCACCAGCACTTTTCTCTGCAGAGAAGCCAGAGGTTCGTTCCTCCAAAGTGATACTCTATCAAACAGGAAAGCCATTTACTTTCTGCTGGCTCTGCAGATTTTCAGTGCCTGCAACAGCAGACCTAAAAGTTTATCTTACTGGAGGAATTTATATGGGGCTGTGAGATGGGCTGGTGTTATATGGCTCTAAGTAGTTACATGAAGCCTCTGTGGGCTAATAAAATAGTATTAATTGTATTGCTAAGGTTGCATTTTAAACATTAAATTATGGATGGCTAGATAGCATCGTGAAAGCCAGCATCTTGACATGACCTAACCATTATCTATGGAAATGGCTAAAATGCCTTTTTACAATGTACTCTGCTTGATTTAACTCTTTGAGGTGACACTTTACATTAAATTATTTCCTCAGGCAGAAGGAGAGCAGTGAGGGCTTCTCCTTTCTCCTTCCCTTTCTCCAGCATCCCTGCTCTCTTCCTATGTTGTTTCCAAGATGCTGTTAATCTCCCAAGATAACTTTAGCCTAGAAATATCAAATGGGGATGGACTGAGGGATGGACAAGCCCAGATCACATACTGTTCTCCACTTTGTTCCATATATCACTGATAATGCAAAAGAGAGGACCCTGCCAGGCACAGGGAATGGTGCCAGCAGGAGGTGTGGGACTGCAGGGAGAAGCTCAGAGGAAACTCTGAGGTGGTGGGAGTGGGTGCTGTGCCCTGGAGAAGCCCCTGCCCCACTCTGCCCCCAGCCCAAGGAAAAAATCAGAGAGGGAATGCACCGGCCCCTGTTAATCTAATTAGAGGGGTCATCCCTAAAGGCCAATCATAACACAGCCAGTGTCAACAGCAATTCTCCCCTCACTGGCTGCTTTCAGGGCAGGGAACTGGTGTCTGCTGCCAAGGAGGAAGCACAGACAAGAATTTAGTGATTTAGTGGTTTGTTTTTTCTTGTTTTGTTTTGTTGGTTTTTTTTAAAGGGATTGATGGATTCATCACTGTAGGTAACTAGGGAGTAGCTAGACATTCCCACTGTGTTGGGAAAGTCCCATCCCCAATTCCCCACTCCCCTGTGTTACCCACCCTGGTATTTTCCCATATGTCTCCTGTAGCAGGAGGGGCTGTGTGGTGGGAGCCTGGCTGCTGGCAAACTCCCATGGCAGCAGTGACGGTCCCTGACTCACAGCCCCAGCTGTGCAAGGTACAGCTGGCTGGTGGGGTGGCCACGTGAGACCCCCATCATGCCCAGCATCCCATGGCTGATGTGTGAGACTTGGCAGCTCGGTGTTTGCAAAGCTGCAGCTCTGCCGTGTCCCTGTTGACCCCGGTAGAGCAGCCTGTGCACTGCTCCTGCCTCCTGAGCTTCTCAGAGCCCCAGCTGGAGACCAAGCCCCAAGGGCATTTTAGGAGAAGCCCTTGACTCACCCCAGGACTGATGCACTCAAGCTGAGGGAGACACTAAACATAGAGAAGGGGAGAATTAAACTGTCTGCCACTGTCTCCTCCAGTCCCTCTGCAGAGCTGCCCTGGGTGCCGTGGGGTCTCTGCTGGGATGGAAAGCTCCTTGGCCTCTCAGTTTCATCCCACAAACCATGGGACCTCCCGTCCCCTTGCCTCTCCACTCAGGAAAACATCCATGCACTGGTGGACAGTGAAATGAAATGTAAATCTCTTCTGACACATAACTCACTTGTCACATGTGAAAACCCCAGTCTTGGGTGAATCAGACAAAACAGGTAAAGGGCTAAAGCTTGCAGCCTGGTGACCTTGGATTTTTATACTAATAAAGCTCTTTCGTGGAGTTTTTATCAAAAGGGAAAGAAAAAAAATCATCTTTTTGTAGGTTGCTGTCCCCTGATAGCATTTTGACTTTAGAGACCCATCGTGCTTCTTGTATTATGGAGTGCTAATTTATCTGAGAAGCCAGCAGCAGCTGCTCATGTTACAAGTGGGAATTTCTTCCCTTTGTTTTCCTCTATGCTGCTCTCCAGAACTTCGGTTCAAGGGTTGATTTAAGTGGATCTGCGTTACAGACTCAGGAGGTATTTCCAGTGAGTGAAATGACTAAACGTGGCATGTTCAATGTCTTTGGTGGATCAAACTCACCCAGTCATTTCAGGCCACTTTAATAAGCCCTGCTTTGTAGAGCTTACAGTCTGAGGGCTGGGTTTACGTGGTACAAAGTGTACCCAAGGGAGTTAGGCTGATGCAAAATATGTGTAAGAATCTCATCGCGTTTATGGCCCCTGCAGTCCCCAAAGGCCCCCGGTACAAAGCAGCTGCCTTGGGAAACCAAACTGTTGCACAAATCAGCCCAGAAGGGAAGAGCCCAGAACTGGAGCCCAAGTGGCCAACAAAACCAATAATAACTTGAATATGAAGAGGAAAAAGGAAACTCTGCCACAAAAGCCCAGAGGATGATTTACGGGAAGTGTTTGGTAACAGTGTTTAAACTTGATTTAAAAGTTTGAGCCCTGAGATTTCCTAGGAGATGTCTCTTCTTAGAGGAGCCATCCAGATGATGATGAGATAGGAAAAGGCGACTGCATGCAGAGAAAAATCAAGTGTATCCTTAGGGCAGCTTGTCTCTCCTGCATGACTTACAAAATAGTTTGTTAAGCTCTGAGATAGCCTCCTTCCTCAAGAAAACATGGAGAAGATTCATGAACATGAAGTAATCTGTTGGATGTCTGGGACCAGCAGCCTCTTCGAGAACAGGCTGAAGAGCTGTGGGTTTGGGAGTCTGGATGGTTTGAGTCAAGGATGATGCCTTTTCTGGGACAGTGCTCCTGAAGGGAGGGAGATGCTGACAGCAGTGCCCTGCTAGCTGGTCCATCGTGTGGTCTCTGCAGAGGTGGCATGGCTGGGCTAGGATGAGCCAGCTGGCTCTCCTGTGTGGGCAACTGGTGCACGACAGAAGGCAGATCCATGCCCAGGCTCTGCTGATCCATGCAGTCTGGATACACAGAAGCAAGCCAGCTGGCTCTGGGAGCAGCACTATGTGCTCAGGCACAGCTCCTAGAGGCAGAGAAGTGCAAGGGGCTGAATCCTTCTTTGACCTGCATGTTTTTGGAGAGCAAGGGTCAATTCCTCCAGAGGTAACATCAGTTTCTTGCTCTATTCTTGCTGCCGCATCCCAGAGAGATGAAAGGAAAACCTCTGGCAAAAAAATATGGCAGATTGTGGCCTGAGTTTCCCTAGGAAGCTTTGGAGTCTGCTCCTTGCTGAGAGGGGGCTGCTGCAATCCTACGTGAACTGTAACACCACGGCAGCATCTGCACAGAGGGCTGGGAAGTGAAACCATCACTCCCCACCCAGTTTTCTTCCCCAGTTCCCAGGCTGATGGAGAGGACTTGGCTCATCTTTACAGCAGCAGCCTCCTTCTGCTCCCAAGGTCTGCTCACCCTCCTGGCTCCCTCTTTGTTCTTCAGACCACCAGGACAGAGACACGTGTAAAGCCAGCCTTGCCCTGGCTCTGCAGTGGTGGTCTGTATCTCACTTTGACAGAGGTTTGTGAGCTTAAGAGCAGTCCAGGATTTCCTGCTACCATTTGCTTTTTTTTCTGTACAGGCCTTCTGTGATTTGCTCAGGAGCTCCAGCAGATACCCATCAAGACTCTTTCCTTTCCAGTTGGCATTTGATGGGTGCTTTGGCTAGTTGGTGGTGGTCTATTACTACTTCCCCCCAGCAGATTCAGGGAGAGATTATCTGCTTCATGGCCTTTTTATGACTGATTCCCTCAAAACCCTCTCTTCAGGTGGTGGCCTGTAATACCTTTATGGAGTCTTGGTATTGATGAGTCTCTGTGTGACTGTGTTGTGCCTGCGTGTCTCAGTGCACCTCTGTTAGTACACAACTAGTGACAACAGGCGGGGATCACTCCTGTCCATGGGTGACCATCTCAAGATTTAGGAGGTTGGTTTGGATCTGCATCTGAGAGCTCAGATGCTTCTCTGAAGCTCAGCCAAACCCCTTTGGCCTGGAAACCGAGCTGGGAAATATAATGAGATTAGGCTGTCGAGTGAGATTTACGGCTCATCCTTCCTCCAGCTGGGTCAAAAATACAAGTGCAGTCTCTTTGAGAGTGCATCAGGGCCTCTGCTCTGAGACAGAGGCAGGGAGGGGAGGACAGGTGGGATTTCTTTTCAAGTCACTGGTTGATTATTAGTTTAAGGGAAGTTCAGCTTTGCTCCAGGCCATCTGCCTGTTGATCACACACTCCGGGGATGGGACTCACCCTGACCCCGATCATGAAGGCAACACTTGGGGGGCAGGGGTGGTGCTCCAGATCTTGGGGTCACTGCCCTATCCCTGCTGCTTGTCCACATTATTCAAAAGCCTGGTTCACAAGCTCCTCATTGAAACCAGATTTTGTCTTCAGCCTCCAGGGGCTTTTCTCGAGGCTTTGCCCACCCAGATAAAGTGGTGGAGCAACAAGGGGATCCTCCATCGCTGCCACTGGCCACTTCCACCCTCCTTGTGCTCCTGCTTAAAAAGCTGAGTTAGCAAAGATCTGCCACTTAAACCTGTCTCTTGAGACTGACCTGAGCTGTGGCTCCATCGCGTGAGCAGCACAGCTGCCAAAGAGGATGGAGCAAGTCAGTGACAGGGGTCAAGTCGTCTCAGCTGGTCCAACTGGCACTAGAAAAGGGCACGTATCCATGCCCTAAGCCTTGTCAGGCCGTACAATGAGGCACCTTTCAGGACGTTTGCATCAAGCCACAATCTCTGTCACTGTGAATCAAATCAAACACTGGGGATTGTGAAGAAGAAGAGGACAAAGCAGAAAATTTCATTATACTGCTACAAATATCTCTGATGCATCTACACTGGCTCATTGGATGATTCAGGTTGGAAGGGACCTTAGGAAGTTGTCAGTGCTGTGTGTCATTGTGATCCTATAACACCAGAAGAAAGTGGATGTTTGGGAAAGATAGGTGGTGAGTAACTAAAGTTCTGGAAGGAGAGATTCTCCAGTTTGGAAAAGATATTACGGTGGAGACATGGAAGTCTAGAGAAATGCTGAGGGATGACTGACTGCTCATTGTCTTGTATAACAGAAGAATCAGAGGCACTGGACAAAACTATCAGCTGGCAGGTTGAAAAGCTGCACACTCCCACTGTCCAGCTCTGGGGTGTGGGTGCAGCCATACCCACTGAGGCGTGATCTGACCAGCAGTGAGGCTCATGATGTGCCACCAAGCTGACCTTCAAGCTCAGCCCAAGAGGATGCCAAGGGCTCGTTATGGTTTTCACACATGGCTGCTTTTTCAACCTCTCCATTGAAGGCATTTGAATACTGCTGTATAATTGTACCAGTGAAACTACTGTTTAATTAGAAAATAAGCTAATAACCACTGAAGTCAGCAAATATTGGCAGCTGCTATGTATCAAGAGTATCAGCCATCATCACAGTCCCTGAGTATACCTAACATATTCAATCACATCAATTCCCAGTGGTCCCAGAAACCCAGTTCTCATTGCTCTCCAGGTTTTTTGACGTTCAGAGCACCCTGAGAAGAAGTGACACTGAAAATTACTGGGTTTTGCCTTTGTCTGTCATGTAGGGTGAATTTGCTGGTATCCGGTGAGATGTAAACCACAAAACCAGCTTCTCCTGATGGATGGTGCTGGATTTTCTAGTGCTAGTAAGAGATGAGCTCAATATTGTCACCTTCATCCAGGTGCTTCTTCTTAGGACCGATGGGCTCAGACTTGGTCCAGAGACAGCCAGACGCAGAGCATGTCTGCAAGTTGTGTTTCCTGAAGCAAGCAGTGGAGAAACCCTTCACTTTGCACAAACTTGCCTTTTGGGCTTTGCAAGCATTTTCTCTTCTCCTATTAACTGGGGAGCACAAGCTGCTCATCACCTGCTCTCCTTGTCAGGGCTGGTAGTGGCATGACTTACAGCACAGAGCTTTATGGCCACAACAGCGTTGGAATTACTGATCATTCACTTTTATAGTGCACCGTGGGAGGAAGAAGCTTTTCTCCTTAAAAACAACCATTTCTCTTCATAAACACACCACGCAGCAGCTTGAGGGAGAGAAGCCCACACATCCATCCTGGGGTGGGACCAGCTCGTGCCAGTGGCATCCCAATTTTGGCGGCCACAGCACAATATTCTTCACATTCCCCATCACAGCAGGCTTGCACAGCCTCCATACAGAGATATGGGGGACAAGGAAGTCCTTTTCTTAGTCTTCTAGATTCTGGGCATATTCTGCCCAATAGCTTTTAATTTGTTTTTCTTCTTTTTTTCTTTTTTCTTTTTTTTTAATTTTAGATTTTATT
>JANHGL010012664.1:47835-106643 GCA_024611195.1 Ceyx melanurus | reverse complement strand
TTGCTGAGATTTTAAACTCTGCTCACCAGCCCCATCCCTGTCTGAGCAGTGAAAAGCCCAGCCTGTGCCATGATGGCACCACTCCCTCCCTCAAAGGCCTTCTCCAGATCTTCATCCCAACCTATGGAGCACCAATGGCTCTTTCCCATTTACAGCCATGGGACCCTCCTGGTGGTGGGATGCAGCTTGTCTTTGACAAGTGGATCACAGCCAACCACAAACTAATAAGAGTCTTCACAGACCGTGCTGAGGACTTTTATCCAGCCCATTTTTCAGGGCAGAAGCAGGAGTGAGGTGTCAATCTTTCCTCCTGCTCTTTACCTCTCCAAAGGGAGCAGCATCCCTCACTGACATTAAAGGCAACTGAGTGAAAGGGCACGAATATAGGCCAGACTTTATATAATTATATAGGGAGGAAAACTGGGATGGCTCTTTGTAAAAGCTGGGAATGTTCCACTGGAAAACTAGGTTAGACTGAAAAAAAGAAAGAGCCTCTGTAACCCAGAAATAGCTGGGAGGTTTAAGTATAATTTTCCAGCTCTGTGTTATTATGGTGCTAATTCAAGTCTGAGAAATAAATGTAGGTAAAGGTCTCCCAAGGTCAAGAGAAGAAACAAATCACACCCACAGCTTCCTGTTAATAAAAAGGAATTGTCCTGATTGAACAATCACCATTCACACGGGCTTGGTTCCCCTCACTGCATGGGTGGGGGTAATATTTGTGTTTAATTGATTGATCTATTTATTAATTAATACATTTAGAAATAAAACAGGTTTTTTTTGAGTTGCCTGGAGCACATCCTTTCACCTGGCAGGTGAGTTCTGGGTGTAAGCAGAGCCTGGAGGTACCTCACATGGCCTGGGAGCCAAGGTGAAGACAGTGTTTCTGCAAGCAGGGAGCTGGGAGGAGGGACTCGTTGGTGCTGCACAGCCAGCAAGGAGCTGTGATTTCAGCTTGGGTCCCTGCAGCCTGCCTGTAGGCAGCAAGCAGTGGCACAGCTAAGGCCAAGGGAACTGCAGGAAGCCCTAGAGCAATTTCACTGCAATGTTTATTGCTTTTTCCATTCACATTTCTATTTTTTTTTATTATTATTATCATTATTTGTATGGGGATGATGATTAGCTCCCTTCAGTGACCACCACCATGCAAAGGTGATGCACAAGAAGATACTGCTCGTGCCTAAGAGGGAACAACCTCAAAGCCACATCAGCCCTCTGTTAATCCTCTGTCAGTCTGAAGTGACAGGAGCCACCAAAGTCTCTGCCCTGTGGTGGGAGGAGATTGCTGCTGAGAAATGTCAGCAATGAGAAGAAGAAGGAACTCAGTGCAACCCTATTTCCAGGAAGGAGAGACATTTCCCTTCCCCATCTGAAACGTGAATATCTAAATGAGTGTGCCAGGGCAAAAGAAAATTACCTGGCTTTGCTTACATCAGAGACAAGAACCCAAAGCTTTGTTGCTTTGTCATCTTCCAATCCTCCTTTTAATGTGAGCTCCCAAACAAGAGGGTGTATCTGCCAGGAAGGATTACCAGCAACTGGTCTTGTTTCAAATGGATGTCCATTTGCTGATCCAGGCAGTGTTTGGATATCTGGTGGCAGTTTCATCATATAGGCACCCTGAGCCCCAAAACCCAATGTCCAGACCTGAGCAAGAAGGAAAACTCATGGCTCTAAAGGCAGATTTCAGAGCAGGAGAGTGTAAGGCTAGAAAGGGCCGAAACAGTTCAAAGGATTTGTGGTTTTGGCCAATTTAATCTGCACTTTCTTCTTTCCTAAATGTCAGGCTTTCTCTGAGACTCGAATTGTTTTTATCTTGATTTCCTTAGGACATGGAGCCTGTGCAATCATCGTCCCTCCAAGGGGCAGACAGAGTGTCTGGGGTGATGAGGTTGATGAGGATCTGGGAGGGATGCAAGGGCAGGAGGGTGGGCACTGCTTCTGCAGCTCAGCCATGACACAGAGCCAGAGGAGAGCAGCCTGCAGCCAGCCATGCACAGGAGCACTTGGGGTTTAACTGCTTTTCTTCTTGGGCTCTCTCTTCTGAGCGTGGTTTCATCAGCACTGCCAAGTCCACTGATTTCTCCAGCCAAGGCTGCAGGCTGAAAAAGGCTGAATAGTCCTGAGCAGCACTTCTCACTTGTGATTGCTCTTGGAAGCTAAAACTCTGTCCCTTCTGGTTTTTATCCCCAAAGAGATGACAGGTGGTAACTCTTTGTTTTCCTGTGTCGTTCTGAGATTAATTTAAGTCCTAGACCTGCACGTATTTGACCAGGACAGCTCAGGCCTTGCTTGCTACAACTGTTCACCTCCAAGTGAAATCTCTTTGGCAAACCTAAGCAAGGCTTGAGCTACATATGGGGTGAGTAAGAAACTAAATTCTTAGACACCAACAAAATCTCAGCTTTCGAAGCAACGTCCTTAAATCTCCAGACCTCACTGAAGGATTTTTACTTTGCCATTTACACTGCAGGTCTTTAAAGGCCAAAAGTGATTTAAAGGCCAACCAAGATTTGCCCTGGCTGGTGCAGAATGCATTAGGTGGCACAATGAGAGACATGAAATCAGAAATACCAGAAATACCAGCAAGGTCAGCTGTCACTGTGGGACAGCAGGCAAAAAACACCAGTCTTGGAGGATTTCTTTATGTTTTTCTCTCCTGCATCACCCCATGCTGGGAGAGGAGACAGGGGCAGTGCACGGACAGTTTAGTGAAAAGCTTTGCTTGAGGTGGAAGAAGGTGAGTTGTCTTTGCTTATGCTAAAACAGAAGACCTTGAAGCCTTGGCTATGTTATCATCTGGGTGCAATACAGCTGCAACCCCAGGCCAGCAACTGTGCTCTTCTAAGTTTTGGACTCCAAAGAAAATGGGAGATAAAAGTTGCCTTTGATCTTATTGGGCTGGGGTTTTATTGCAAAGCCCCCCCACCCCGTTTATAATTTACTGCTATTGTAGGTTGGGGAAGGCTGGGAATTGGGGAAAACAGAGCAAAGCAGCTGATGGGAGGGAGTGGTTTTGTTGAAAGCTGTGCCTTAGAGCCCGTGTGACTGTCTCCCTGTCTCCAGGGCCAGAGGGAAGACACTCTATTATTCACTGACATCCCTCCTCCTTTTAAAAGATATATCCATGCCTGAAATTGCTCAGTATCAGGGACCAGTCCAGAAACTTTTCCTTATCTCTTGGCTAATCATGCCTGGATGAGGCCAAACTGGAGCTTGCTTCATCTCACAAAGGACTAAACAAACATTCTGGCTCCCGGTGATGCAACTCCAAGTTGATTTTTCCAGTTACTCAACTTCTCTCTCCCTACATATAATGTGCTGAACTTTGAAATAAATGCCTCTCTCAGCGATTTCAGCAATTTATGTCAAGAAAATCTGGATGCATCAAAGTGAGAGATAATATTTTCTGACACAGTACAGGAATAAAGCTGCAGCAGTACATGTAGCTCCTGAGCTTTGTCTCAGCTCTGCCACTGACAAGGGCTATGGCCAAGGGCAAGGTAGTTAACGGCCTGTTCCTCTGTTTCCCCACTGCTGAGAAGGGGATCTTAGCATTTAGCAAAGGAAGTGGGATGCTACCCTGTGATGTACCTGTGGCACTGATGGAGGCTCTCTGTGAAGGAGAGGAACTGTGGACTCTGCTGTCTCAGCAGAGGAGGTTTTATTCTCAATTTGCACTAAAAAATGCAGCGTGTAAAGAGGTGCTGCTGATTATTCCTAAGAATCAGCAACATCCATTGCACTCAAAGAGCCTTTTCCATATGCTATTTCTGGTCTCTTGGCTGCTTCCCAACATGGGTCATTACCTCCTGCCTCTTACAATTGCCCTGCTGCTTCCTTCTGATACAGCCTCCCCCTTCCCCACTCAAAATCCCTGTACAGAGTTGTAAGGAGCTTGGAGGGCTCAACCCCCAGAGAGACTGAGTGCCCTGGTGAGAGCTGAAGACATTCAGGAATTCATAAGATCAGCTCCCAACTTGAAGAATCAGATGCAAAGCTCTTATTTTTATGCAAACAGCCTCACTAATGAGAGACAGGTCTCCCTCCAAACCCCTTTATGACAATTCCAGAAGCCTACTGGGTCTGAAATCCAGAGCATCCTTGTGATTTAGCTAAAAGAGAGGGAAATGCAGGAAATTAACAGTGCCTTGAGGTTGATTTTTTTTACCCCACAAAGACTGAGGCTGATGAGCAGATCTTTTAGGGTAGTACAACCTGCCTGTGACTGTTTACAGCAGGACACAAAATTGCCCAGAATTGGCCGTGAGATTCCCAAGGCAAAGTGATGGATTTGTCTCATTGCTCCCACCCAGAAGGCACCTCAAGATCTCGAGGGCTGCCACCTCCTCTGCCCACTGAGCATCACCTTGCAGAAACTTAGCCTGAAGCTGCCACCAACAGGAGCCTGAACCTCCACCACCCACAGCAGCCTGAACCTCTACCACCCACAGCCTCAAGGGGAAAAGGTTCAGCCTGAATTTGAGACATGTCAGTTGGAAAATGCAGACTTTGATGAGGAATTCTTTCCCTTTGCACATTTCCACAGCTTTTTGTAAAGACTTCTTTAAAACAACCTGCCTTTTAACCCCCTTAACTTCCCAACAACCTCATGGCACAGAGAAGTGCTATTTCTTCTCTGATTTACAGGCTTGAATGTAGAAGAACTAAACAAATACCTTCATTGCTTTCACACACATGGTCTGTGGCAGAACAGAGCCCTCATACCACCCTCACCAAGTCTTCAGTTACCATGCAGTGGAGTAAAATGTTGGTCTGTAAGGCAAAATAGAGTGACTTCTGGCTTCCCATGCATTCTGTCACATTGTTTGGGTAGCATCTTCCATGTGGGTGAGGTCTCTTTTGATCCTTGGCCCAAGGCAAGGATCTTACAGTGTCCTCCAGCCTGGAGTGCTTTGCTTTCTCCTTTTATTTCAGAGCCACAAGGAAAATGCTCGCATAGAGATTTGCTCCTTGAGTCCAGCTCCAACCAAGACATATCCTCTGAGCACTGCCAGGAGAGTGGCACTTGTGCCTTTGGCTTCTGGAGCTCAGCTGCAAGTCGGAGGCACTGATCAGAGCTGAAGTGACCTCAACTGACCCAAGCAGCTCTTCCACAGCCTCACCCAGCATCTGCAGACACACGGACACGCTGCCTCACAGCCCAGATACCTCCATCCCAGCTTCTCTAAAAGGCTCTTTCTCCTCTGCCGGCTCCTGTAACCATCAAAGGAAATTTTGAGCCTTCATCCTAACTCACAGAAGCATTTTTTTTTTTAAAGTGCTGTGCTGTGCATGAAGGCAGGACTTAAAATGAAAGGTTTAGCAAGCGAGGCAATGGAAGAGGAAGGTTTGGGCAGGCTCCTTCTTTCCCTCTGCTTTTCCTGGCTGCTCGCAGGTTTTGACTGGATTTTGTCCATCTCTGGACCAAAGTTTCCCCTCAGAATTTCTGTTAAGTAAACAGATATGTGATGTGTATGAAGGAGTAGACTATAGAGCAGCAGGTGTGGCACGTAGCCTTTCGCTACCAGCGCCAAGATACTCGTCAGAATATTGATAAGTATTCTTCATACAGATATATATAGATATAAGTGCATATATACATAAAGTATAAGCACACCTGGGCTGTGGTGGTGCCACCCCGTGTGAGGTAGGCAAGCACCAAAGCCCAGGCTCCTCTCCTGCCTGGGGATGGAGGTGATGTGGCCAGTAAGCAGCATGTGGATCTCAGCTTCCTTTGGATCAATGGAGAGGGACAGAGGGACACCTCAGGCTGCTGGTTTATCCACCTTTGGGAGGAATCCCCCTGCACCTGCACAGCCATTTTGCAGACAGAGGAGTACCAAGCCTGGCTGGGATGTCACCTGTCAGGGTATCTACAATCACAGAGATACTTCAAGAAAAACACCAAAAAAACCTTTTGTAATGAATTCTGGAGCCAGACGTGGTTTAAAATCACACTGAGGTTTGCTGGTTGGTGGCAGCAATAATATCCACCAGCTTCAAAGTCTGCCTATGATTCACCTCAGGGTTAACATCATCCCAGAATGTCTATGGGCCCCGGGGTTAAAATTACTTGTCCTCCAGAAATAACTAAAGGGACTTTGGTGAGGATTTTTGTTTCTGAGGGCACTCTGTGGGTATTGCCCTGGAGTCAGATGATGAGCCTGCTTTCCCTGCTTGGAATGGCTTCCCATACAACCCAGAGCTTGCCCTGCAGCCAGGGTGCAAATTCCAGCCTGCACCCTATGAGCTCTGATGGGCCCAGGAAAAGGCTGCTCATGAGGAGCCCTGGCTGCAGGTGACCTCTCAACACAGCCTGGCCTTAGCCAAGGACTAGTTACAGTCACTGGAGATGAAGTGAAGCACTGCCCTAGCCTGCTGTTGTCACTTCTGCATCAGTGTCAAAGCATTTTAGATCTCCTTAGCACTGCCTTGCCCTCTATATTCCCTGGGATAGGGAGCATCAATGCCAGAAGAGAGCTGTGGATCACCCAGGGGAGGATTGAAATGCAAGGGAAGAAGGGAGGAGATTTGGGATGCAGCACTTGGATATCTCCTTCCTTCCTTCCACCTACCCCTTATAGGAAAGGGATGTCCCTCAGACCACAGGGATGGAATTTCACCTTACCCTGGAGTCAAGCCTGGGTGTAGCCAGATTAACACAAAGCATCACCTGGTGATGAATGAAGCAGTTTTGAGCCCTTGGTGTAACTCCTTCTGGCATCGCTGACACAACTGCAGAGGGAACAGATGAGCAGAGGGATGAACATTTCCCATCTGAGCTTTCTCTAGAGCCAAAATGACTGTCCCTTGGCCATTCTCCATGTGTGCTCTTCAGGACAAATGAATCAAAGCAGCAAAGCCAGCTGAAGGGAAGGCTTTGATTCATTCCCCTCTCTGAACTCAGACCAGTTGCACACTGGTGGCTCCTCACACAGCCTCAGCCTGGCTGCACCACTGCCCAGGGCCAAGGCTCTGGGCTCTGCTCCTCTGCTCTGGCAGCAGTTCACATGCAAAGCAGCAGCCTAATGGCTTTATGGGCACTAGCTAAACATGTAGCCCAGCTAATAGACTTTCCCTGGGCACACGAGCAAAATCATGGTGCCCTGCAGCAGTCAGAGGTTCTCAGCACACAGCTGCTCTGCACCAGAGCCCCAAGCCTAAAGCTCAGCAAGGACTGGGAGCGTTTCAGTGAGTGTTCCCCTTCAGCTTCTCCTCTGTAAACAGATCTGAAGCACCCCAGGCACACGTGTTGGCCAAGGAGATTAAATCCATCTCTTCCTGTGCTAGAAGCACAGGCCTTTTATTATCCAAATGAAACCTGACTTCCTTAAACAGACTCACTGACACATGGACAAACCACCTGGAGTGCATCCAGCTCACGGCTGGCTTTTGCACACACAGATACCCTGGCTACAGGTCACCAAAATCTTCCCACCATCTGATTTCCACTGTCACCTACTCTCCTCCCTCGACTGCAGCTCACTTATGGTCCTACTACAAACAAATTTTACATGAAGAACTGTTGCCCAAACCTAAAAAAAACCACCCCAAACTGTTGGGTTAAAGCTGTGGCTTCCAATTAGACCCAACAATATTAATCAGCCTGAGTGTGGCAGTGTGTTTACCAAGGCTGCTGCTGCTGCTTCCTTGATGAAGTCGTTTGAGTGGGATTTTTTTCCTGTGTGCCTTTTTAATGTCAGTGCATGTGTTTTGAAACTGCAACAGTTTTGTTCCTAAGAACAGATGGTGACTGGGGGCTCTTTCAAGCCAGCTGCAAGAGGAAGGTGGCCAGGGTTTTAACTGCTGGAGAGGAGTCTCTCACCTGCAGGATCTGTCTCCTTTCCCTCAACAGGACAAGAAAACTCATCTCTGCTACAAAATAAAGGTAAATTAAAGACCCAACCTGCAAAGCTCCTGCTGGTGTCAAGGAGAACTCTCAATGGCTGCAGATTAAAGGGCAAATCCCAGGCATTTTTTTGCATGTAGCAACAAACTATATGTTTGACCCTATGCACAAAGAACTTTCCTCCATGAAGCTTTTCTCCCTTAAAGAATTTTCAGGTAAGAAAACTTCATCCCAGACAGCTCTGGGGAGACCAGGAAGTTCTGCCAATACAATATGTTGGGATAAACAACCATGTTCATCAATAACAGGTAATGTGGCCTGACAGGTATTGACTGGGCAGCACATTGGCTCAGTATGTAGGTCAGCAGCGTGCCCTGTCTGAGGCAGGGGTACAGGGTGTCCCACCCTGGGTCACTCCTCCTGCCTCCCCAGTTTGCTTTCATCCAAGACAAGAGATCATCTTCATGAGTGTCCAGTGGTAATGGTATTTCCATTGATGTCTGGGGTGAGGGAGTTTTGCTTGCTTCAAAGTGCAAGCATAAGGCTGCCATGTGTCTGATTCTTTTTCCACTGCTTCCATGTCTCCCTCTCTTGACTGAGCACATTTTTTTGTTTGCCCTGATTGTGAGGAAAATGGGAAATGAGCTGGGTCAGGGGGGAAAGGGGCTGCAGCAGCTGAGGTGAGTGGTCTTGGATGGGACAAATCCTGACTGGGCAAGACACAGAATGGGAAAGGTTTTAGGATAGGAGGGCTGAGAGATGTGACTTTTGGGCTGAGAAAGGTGAGAAGGGAGAGTGGTGGGACAGGATGCTATTGAGTGTCTCCATCTCTCCATCCCTCCACCTCTCCAACCCACCCAGATCTCCCTCTGCCTCATGAGGAGCAATGAGGAATCCATTTCCCACTATTTTTAACTCCCAACATCAGGGCAGTAGTAAATACACCCCATGCTGTGGTTTCACTGTGGGGTGAAGGGTCTGTCAGTGTGCCTACCCTCACTGCCAAGCTTTGGGGTTAGCATTTCAATTAAACCACCTTGCTCTGTCATCTTTCCTTCTTTTTCACTCCTCTCTCTCCAACCACAACCAGCTTGTGAGGGAAGAGGAACTCATGTTATCGTTTTTTTTTCTTTCTCTTGTGGTTCCTCAAATGATTAATAGAGAATGTGGGACTCATGCACTTCCCACTAAGGAAAAACCAAAATAAGACTACGGGGAAATTCTCTGGGTTCCCTCTCGCAAAGTTTTAACCAGATCATCTCATAAATGGGGAGTCCTGGAGCTGTCTCCTGACTGAAGAAAACTTGACATTTCCCTCCAAGAGGCTGTCAGAAAGCAGCTAGGCTGCTACAGCAATAGCAATAAGAGAAACATCCATTTTATTCTGGTGGTTTTGTAGGCAGCCAGAAAAAAAGGATGAATTTTTCATGGCAAGTTTTGCAAAGAAATGTAGTGGTTTAAAGCTTGTTTTTCCACTGTAGGGAGGAGGGGAGATGGTGGAAATTAGTCATCTGAAATACTGCAAACAGCTCAGACATTGTTTAGCTCATATCTAACCTTCCTAAAGCGCTGCAGACACCAATGGAAAGGAGAGAGAAATCCATGCTGAGATGCTACACAAAGAAACCTTGCGTTTTGCCAACTGGTTTCACAAGATTTTCTCTTCAGGGCCCCCAGGATGTGAGCTCCAAGGATGGGAATGGACACTGCTGGAGCTGTTGGGCTCTGGGACCAGCCAAAGTAGTCCTTTCTTAGTATCAGTATTCTCAACACCTGTTATATATGTTGTGCCTGATCCAAGCCTTGGGTCAGGACATGAATGCAGGAGATAAAAAGTCACAACTTCTCCTGACATTTACTTACTTTAAGTGGTGCAGATGAGAGCTGCTATCAACTTCCCCGAAGGCATTATATGGCTGAAGTACAGATCTGACTGTTGTGATTTGTGGCTTGCGAACAGTGAGAAGCTCATTACCATCCTCATTAAACTCACTGTTGGATGGTGATATTAATAGGAGTGATTAACAACATTACTGATATTTTAACATTAGAAATTCAAAAATGAGTCATTGGTCCTCTCTCAGATCGCCAGATTGGTTTAAAGATTAGAAAACTTGTGCTGTAAGGCTTTTAAGCTTTTCTCCCCACATGGAAGGGATAGAAATAATAATAAAAAAATAAAAAAAGGAAGCAAAGATTCCAAGATCTGGGCAATGAAGAAAAAAAAACCCAACACAAACAAAAAACAAAACCCAAGAGCTGGCAGCCTGGGAGCCTTGAATCCTGCCACAGAAAAGATCAAAACTCTGGATTCCCGTAATGTGGTCTTGAACGCGGGATGCTCCACTGGTTTATTTTGTCTTGTGGGCTGTTTGTTGAATAGAGGAGAGTTTCTCATGGACGTGTCTCAGTCCTCTCTGTGTGCATGGTGCATGTTTGAGAAGGAGCTCAGCATTTTTTTTTTTGTCTGCTGTGTTTGGCTTGTTTAAAAACAAAAGAAAAACGGCAGCGTCATGTCAGGCTCGGAAGCAAATGGTAAAATTAAAAGGCAAAAACTTGTTTTGGGACAAGGCTGTGGGACTGAGCTGAAATCTGTTACACATGCTGCACTAGTCTTAACTTTCTGTAATTCTGGAAGGGATCAGAGAGCAAAGCTGTTGACTTTGCTAAGTGTTTGCAGGTCAGGCAGTGGGGAAAAATCCCTTCCATGTTCCAGCTTTCCTATGCCAAGGAAAAAGAGAGCAGCGTCCCACACTGTGCGGGGGGAGTGTTCTCTGTTCTGACCTCTGGAAGCTGCTGTCCAGAGAGTGTCTCAGTGTGGAGATGGGGTGGGGATGGTGGCACAAGCAGGGGGAGAGGCTGGACGTAGGGCTGCTGGGATGTGGGGTAGCACTGAGCTCTCATGGGTGGCCCAGAAGCACCACCACAGACGATGGGAACTGCTGAGCTATTTGCATCAGGGATGCAAATTTTGGGTGCTGATTAGACTTTGCTTGGCACCTCGGCCTGGGCACCAGGCTTGCATTTGGAAGAGCCTAAGGATCAGAGCAAGCCTTAGCATTTCCATTGGTGACCTCCTGGTGCTGAGCTCTGCATCATCTGCCAGAAGGCAAATTGTGTTAACCCAGATTTTGTAGGGAAGGTAAAGGCACAAGAGAATTTTGATTGTGGCTGTTCTTCTCTTTGTTGCAAGAGCTTCTGCAGGCACCAGGGTCTCCTGTTGCTTTGTGTTTCACAAAAATGTATTGGAGAAAGGGCAGTGGCCTTGTGTGACCTACTGGAGCTGGGAGCCAGAGCCAGGATTAGGACTCCAGTTCTCAGCTCCTAGTCCCGTGTTCTCTTTATTAAATGACACCTCGTTATTACAATAATGAGATCACCCCTCTTATTTAATTACATCCTCCTTGTTGCTACAAATCCTCTGTGTAGCAATCCAACCACTGGCTTTCTAAGGTTAGAGGGAACACGGAGATGAGTTCCTGCCTCGCTGGTGAGATCTCTATCACTCAGGGCTGGCCTGACATCAGCTTTTTCCTACCATGGCCCTGGAAAAGCTGAACTCATGTTGCACGCCCGTGCTCTGTGCAGAGAGGCTGCCAATGCTCACCTCCTCTTTCAAAGGGCTTTGTAAACCTGTGGGTTTCTCAAAAGGCAGCTCACACCAGGAAAGTGAAGTGTCTGAAGGGTCAAGGCTTCTGAGGTGACATCCCCCTTGTTGGTCGCAAAGATGCAGCTCTTTAGGATGCCTGTCTGGAGGAGGTTCCCTGATCCAAGGTGGTTCAGTCATGCTGAGATCTGACTCTTCGCCCACCTCTCTTTGGCTTTTGCCTCCATCTTGTTAAATCACAGACCCTGAAGGTGAGGAGATGCTACCTCCAAGAAGACTTGTTGCTTCTGGGGCCAGTAATGCTGCAGCACAGTCTGGTCAGCTTTTTACAATTCATCATTAGTTCCTGATGAGGGGGAAATCAGGGCTCCAGAAAGAGCATTCATTAGCAGAAATCTAGGTGTGCTTCTTCAGGGAGCTGCACTCCACCACAACTTCATTTGGGGACCAGGCACAGGGGTGGCTGCAGCAGCACCACAGGAGGACCACATGTTAACCACCACCATAAAGAGTTATCCCATAAAATGAAGAGCACTTGAGAAGAAAAGCCTGGGGTGACTTCTTGGATGATGGCTCCAGGCTGCTCTCAGATCCACTTGCTCTCCCAGGGATGACTAGGGTTGTGTTTTTGGCAGCTTCTCCAGCCCTGGGCAAAACAGGAGATCATTTTGTTTCTGGGTATGAGGAAAAGGCAAGATGTGCGAGTCATGGCATGGCTCATGTGGAGCTCTGACTCCACAGCTCTTGCCAGAGCTGGCTACCAGGACTACCAGCACTTCCCAGTATGGCTGCTGTTTGTCTTGGCACTGCTCTCTTGAGTTCCCAGTTAGGCAGCCCAGCTAGTGAGGAATTTATGTGATTTACCAATGGTCGTGCTGGAGATTTTGGCCAAGGAAGAATTTAATCCCAGGTAGGGAAGATCTACAAGTTTATGTCTTAACAACCCAAACACTCTTTTATATCTTCTTTCCCTTCTCAGATCCCAGGAAATGATGTCTCATCTTTTTTTACCTTCCTCTTCAAGATGTCTTTAGCAAGGGTGCCTATGAGAAACAGGCAAAGACTCTTCCTTGTTCTGGGTGTTCATTTTTCATCTCTTTGCTATGCCAGGCTGGGCACCGGTGCTTGCAAAGCCTGAGCCAGATGCCCCAAATTCTCTCTGCCTTGTTTCATGCTGTCAGAAATGAGCCAGTAACTCCCTAGGGCAGGGCTGTGTACCTGAGCAGACTGGGAGGGTCTAGAACACTTTTCAGTACTGAAATAATTAGCAATTAAGTCATTAATTAATAGCTCACATGGATTTTCACTGGCATGTGAAGCACTTTGTAATGGCTGGTATTAGTAAAGGATCCTCTCTTGTGTTTAAGTCCAGAAGAATAGGGCTAGAAGCAGGAAAAAATCAGAGGCAATCCCTCCTACATCCCTGAGAGATGTGGAAACTTCCCATCAGAGACAGATGCTGTCTTTCCTCCAGACATCTGGTGCTTTGATGTTGATGGTGGGAAATGTTCTTGGCTTGCTCTGGCAACAGTTGCTATCTGAGACAGGGGTTTTGCCATGCCTTTCCTCCCAGCAGTAACTGGGATTGGAAGAAATCATATACTGGGAGACAAATGCCACTCCATAAGTGCATTGGGGTGTGCAAAGGGGGAAGAATATCATCCTGTTAATATTCCCAGTAAATCTACAATGGAGTTAATTGCTCAGATCCTTTGCTTTCCTCATCACCATATAAACCTGAGTCCACCAGAAATCCATGTCCTGACCCAGGTATGCAGACCTTGAAGATCTTAAAGGTCCAAGGGAGGTTGGTGGGCTGGAGGAGAATTCACTCATCCTCCAATACCATCACCCATCAGCCTGCAGCAGGGGAACAATGGCAGAACCCAAAGAAGAAGCATTTCCACTTGGAGCTTGACACATCTTGTGCATCATGGAGCATAAAGATTCTTTGGGGATGGTGCTGGGTCAGTTTCTTCACTCAGTGATACAGTGATAAACTTGAATTCAAGTAAAACAGAGGATTTTTCCACACACACACACCCATAAACAAAAGAAATAAAACCAAAGACATGATGTATTGAATAGGTTGCCCAGGGAAGCTGTGGATGCTCCATCACTGGATATGTTCAAGACCAGGCTGGATGGGGCTTTGAGCAAACAGGTCTAGTGAGAAGTGTCCCTGCCTGTGGCAGGGAGGTTGGAACTAGATGATCTGTAAGGTCTCTTCCAACTCAAACCATTCTATGATTTGATGATTTTATAATTCTGATACTATGATTTTAGTTTAAATCTGCCCCCCTCCTTTTCCCAGAATAGGAAAAGGGGAAAGTGAGCTTTACATGGAAACAAGGATGAAGATGACCTGTCACCCAAGCGGGGGGCTCGGTTTGTGTGCAAAAATCCCTGTTTTGCTAAGACATCTGGCAGCCAAAGACAAAATCAAAGACAAAAAAAAAGTTTGGTAGTGAATTTCCAGCCGGTTCTAGTGTCAGGTCACAACCCCGAGTTTAACTATCCTGGCAGAACAAATAAGCCCATCAGACACTCTGATCCTAAGATAATATGGCCATATACTGCCTCAGACAGACAGGTTGACTTAAAGTCCAGAGTTTAAAATATGTGCAGTAAAACCAAAAAAGAAGCAAGAAACCTGAAGCAGTCCCCCAGTTGTTAACCTGTAGCTCTGCTGCTGCAATGAATGTCATATTTGTGTGCCTGAATGTAACTGAGCTCCTTGGGGTGGTCTTTTATGTACCTGTAAAGCAGTGGCTCCATGTACAGCACTCTGTAAATAAATAATGTGCAGTAATAACGGCTAATAAAATATGCTGGATGGTGGGGCAATTTGGCTGTTCTGCTGGATTGCTGCTGACAATTCAGAGATCTGATTTATGACTTGGAGGTCATTCTGAGAAATATTATTCCATGGCTGTGTCATCCTGTTGCCATGTTTTTCTGATTATTTGTATTTATTTTTTTTTTCTGTTGAGCAAAGCAAGTGCTATTCCATTATACTACAGACTTGATGTCAGAAGAGAACGTCATGGTCTTCTCCTTTGTGCTCCTGGAATTTCTGGCCAAACTAGTGGCTTTCCATTTGTGGTCTGTGAGTAATGGTGGCTGCAAAGGTTATTTCAGAAGGGTTTGTGAAGGTATTTCTTTTCAGACAATATCTCAGAAGACATTCAAACCTATTTTGAAGCTATCAAGGAGCAGAGCCCCCCTTGTGTTCATTGCCACCATTTGCTTGCATCTTGCTTTCCATTTGCATCTCTCTCTGTCTCCAGACCTCTGTATTTTGTGTTGGCTGTGTCTGTCTAGCAGGAGTCCATTAGTCTGGGCAATTTACACCAGTGTTTCACCACCTTCAGTGTGAAAAATCATCTCCTTCTATCTGAATATCTAGTCTTGTCCTATTGCTACAGACCCTACTAAAAAGATTGTCCCCATCTTTCTTACAAGCCCCCTTTTAAGTACTGAAAGGCTGCAGTAAGGTCTCCCTGGAACCTTTTCCTCACAAGGTGTGAGCAAGGCATGCTGACCAGGTACCTGAAATACTGCAGTATCATTGCAATCACCAATATTTCTGTTCACTCCTATGGTGGTTCAACTTTATTTGCTACATCTCTCTTGCAGGATCTGAAGACTAACCACCACTTTAGATTTTTGCATAGGGACCACAGCTGGGTTGTCACAGGGAGATGGAATGAGCAGACAGGTCCAAAACTACCTGCATCACTGGGCACCCATTTAGCCAGCAGCAACAGTACCTGGTACCCTCTGCTGAGGTTGCTGTTAGTGGATATATAGTCAACACAGACAGTGGGCTGTAGGGAGTGATTCATTGCAGCCTCAAGAAGACATCTGCAGCACCTAAGATGAATCATGCCCTGCACGTCACTGTTTCTGTCCACTGACTATGAAGGGGACCTTGAGGGACTAAGTAAGCTAGGGCATGTCTGACATTACATAGGGTGAATATCATCCTCACTGACTCTTATCAAGCTTCATTATCTAATCCCAGGATTATATCCCTGTCTTGTCAACTGGTCCCTTCTAGAAACCCCATCCTCAGACCCTGAAGATACCTTGCCTCTGCCTGAAAGTCTCCAAGACCCAGATAAACCATTCCTGAGACAATTAGAAAAAATGCTAATTTCCACTTATGTCTCACTTTTGTTTTTCTAGGCAAAGCAAAAGCAAACAACTCCGGTCTCTTGTCACCAGACACTGCAGCCAGCTTTCCACTGCACCTGCTCTGGTATAAAGTTGCACAGTGACAATTCCCCATCAGCAATGATGTTTGGAGATCTCTATCAAGGCAGGTGTGCAGCAAATGGTCTCTTTGTAATGGGGAGTACCCCACTCTGCCTATTGCCAGCACGAGCTGTACAACACAGACACACGAGGCTTTCCATTTTAAGGCTCTGCACGGGGTGCGTAATCTTCTCCTGCACCTGAAAATCTGCTTTAAAAACATTGTCAGCCACCTACACAAACTGCTGTGTGAAAGCAGGTTGCAATAGATAATATCCCCCCCCAGTGAAGCTGGGGGTGGAGATGGGGGCACCTTGCATTGCCTTTTCAGTGGTGTGGGTGAGAAAACCATCACAAGCAAACACCAGATAGACCAGTGCTCCTGCAGTCTGCTACATCAGCAGGTGTGGAGGTGGAAAACCAGAGCTGGACAATGGGCAGAGCCTGTGTTTTGCAAAGGAGATGGAGGTATGATGTGGTTGGTGTTGCTACTATACCCTCTTCTAAATGAAGAAGGTACTTCTCAGTGTACTTCTCTCCTGGTATTACTCTGAGACTCTATTTGGCTGAAGTTTGCCTTTATCACATGAGTTAGAGTGATGTGCAAGTGGCAGGTCACAAAGATTATAAAATGTCTCCTAGCAATTAGTTTGATCCTCTCTAGACTTAGCTACTCCATTTAACCATTAGGAAGGATCATTGTACCAGGCATTAGCAAAATGACAGGCAAGCAGAAATCTGCATCCTCAGCCAGAATGACTTTCCCCTGCCCACCTCCCCTCCCAGACTACATTTAAAAACCTAGATCTGAGCTTCCGTGGGTCGACTTCCATGTCTACTCACAGCTAAAGAGCAGAAAGGCCTTGCTTTTGAGCAAGCAAGCATGACAAAGCACCTCCTTGGGAAAGGGATCTGCAGTCTTCAGCATCTTGCAGGCCACGTTTGTTTGTTGCTGATGGGAAAAAGCAGCTGCTTTGTTCACCCGCCGGACGAGCGGGGCGCGGAGACGGCTGAAACCCGGGCAGCTCGCGTCTGACGGCTCCCGCCGTGCAGCATCCCCAGCAGCCTGCAGAGCCACGGGCTGCTTTATTGCTGGAAGCCAAATGGGTGCCAAAGATAAGCTTTCTCAAAGGAAAGTCCCTCTCTGATCCTGCTCTTCCACCGGTGGCAGGCTAATAAAATAAATGCGGTTCTGCGCGGGCCATGTGCAGGGAGCCCAGCTCCCGGACCTGGAATTCCTGATCCTCGCCAACTTTCCCCTAAAGCTTCGTTATTCCAATAAATCACGGAGCTGAGTTATGAGGCTCTGTTTGGTGGGGGCTGCTTTTAATTGCAGTTTTAGGAACTGTGGGAAAGCAGAATTAATGCCATATGGTTTTTAGGCTTTCAGACCAGTGGCGGGGTCTCGCTTTCAGTTTTGGCCGGGAGTCAAACATCACAGCGAGTTTTCAGGTTCCTCTGTGTCAAGCCACAGCAAGAGGGGGAAGGGGAGGAGGAGAGATGGTGGCAGGGTGAGGGAGGGTGCTGCTGTGTGGCTGGGATGGGGAGGCAGAGAGAAACGAGTGTGCAGAGGTGAGGAGAAACTCCGGGTATCATCCATCTGCTTTCTGGTCCTAAGCACGGACAAACGAGGCTGAAACTTGTGAAAAAGGAGAACTATTGAAAAATAAAGTGTTTTTTTCCTGGACACTGGCTTCTCTCACACTGATACTTTCACCAGTTTGCTTTCCCACCATGCTCTCAGTGCTGAGTGATGTGGTGCCTTCACTCCTCTCCCTGCTGCTGTCAGGCTGTGGTATGGACATGCATTTGTAAAGGATGAGCTTGGAGGAAGTTCAAGGGAGGGTTTACATACCACAGGACTGACTTCTGCCAGCACAGGTCAGCCCCTGAAATGATGAAACAAAAAGCACAAGAGAACCAGGTTCTCTTTAGCTATTTGAAGCCTTCTGGTCCCACACAGACCTTGGAGACTGCTTCACCAGGTATCTTCAGCCTGCTTCCTTCTGGAGAGCAAGAAATGAGAGCCAAAAATCTAAGTGGACAGCCTTAATCCAAATGCAAACCCTCAACACTTGCTGTGTCTGGGGACTGCTTCATGGTAGATACTGTGTGAGTCTAATCCCTCTCTGCTCAGAGTACATGACCGTGCCCACCCATCCAGGTGAGCACCAGCCACCTGGCAACTCATCCCAGTCTCCATCTGATAAGATTTGCAGGCTCATTACACTCAGCCTCAGGCTGGCATTTGCAGATACTCAGACACTCTTGCTGAGCCTGAAAAGCTGTGATTTTGGCAGTTCTGATGCCAAACCAGCACTCAGCTGTCCGTGTTGCAGGTGATGGAAGTGATGAAGCCTTCATGCCTCAAAAGCCTTGTCCAGGAGTGCATTGAAATGCCTTTCCCCTCCAAATCTTGCCCGTGGTATACAGAGCAGTTGCTTCACCTAGCTCAGAAATAAGACCATTTAAAAGGACTTTTTTTTGGTGGAATGGAGGCAAGTGAGAGACTGAATGGTGAGAAAGGTCCCAGCTGAGCATGAAAGTCCAATATACAGAGGCAACCTCTCTTTTCTCCCCCGCTTGCTGGGAGCTGCAAAAAGACTGACTTTGTCATGTTGGGACACCACTCTGAACAGGTTTCCCTCCTCTGTTCTATTCTGACTTGCTTTTAATTCAGATTTAAAATATCCTGAAAGCAGCAAGGGGTGTCCTAGTCAGCAACCTTATGGGGAGACAATTCTCATCCAGGTGGGACCATCCAGCACGTGTGACCATGCAGCCCTTGTTTGGAGCTGACTAACAATTAGTCACCATTAGTAAATAACAAAAGGATGACTCTGGTCAAGTCAGAGGTAATAATTAGTTAGCTCACTTGTTACTATGGTATGAGGAAGGGGGGAATCTGTCAGATGACTTGGCTCTGATGGGGGTTAGCTGAGTTTTCCAGGTCTGAGGATGATATTGCCCATTCTAGATGTTGCCATCAGTGTTACCAAAACAGCTCGCTCTGAAATTTACCCAGCAATCAAAAAACAATTTCAAGTAATAAAGGTTGTGATGTGCATTAAAAAGGGTCCAAGGAACTATTTCTACCAGCTCTGAGTAGGTGTAAATACCTGATGACTTCTAAGTCTTGTCAATTATTGGAAGTTACTTTATTTTGCAGAAAAATAAAAACCACACATCCCAGAGCTGCCTGAGGGTTTGTTGGTTTTTTTTTTGAGAAAATCACTCTCCATCTTAAAATGCCTTCACAAGAATAAATTTTCATGAAAAGCTTTCAGTGAAACATTTTAACAAATTGCATTTCCTCAATTTCACTTCAGCAATCTTAAAATGATTCAGTGACACAGAGAGATATTGTTTCAGCTCGTTTTGATTCCTTTTCTATTGTACTGTGATATTAATTGAAACATTTTCAATGTGTGTTTTATTTTATTGTGCTGGGATTTATGTTGCGTGTGCCTTTGTTATGTTTGGTTTAGACATTATTAAGGTGAAATGTTTCGGTGGTGTCAGACTGAATGGCTTTTACATTCCTGTTCCATCAAACGTTTTAAAATTTTATGGGTTTGTTCAGATTTGGAATGATAAATAGGAAGCAAATGTGGCTATTTCCCAGGGGACAGACTGTCTAAATTCCAGCCAGCTCTGCCTCTGTGTTTAGAGGCAAGCCATGCTTTCTGGGCATTGCATCTGCAACTTTGGAGAGCTGGGCTCTGCCTCCCAGCTCCACCACTGCCCTGGGCAAGGCACTTAGGACTTGACTACAGGAGGAAAGAGACCAGAACAGCTATTCACAATCACCCAAGGTGTGTGCATTTACTCTGTATGAAGGGTGAATTAATCTCTACAGCAGTTCTTCAGCCTGGGCCACTCAGCTTGGTTTACCAGGAACTCAGTCACCCTAAGTGAAGCATCAGTTGAGCTCAGATCAACCTTCCTTTATGCTGACTGCAAAAGAAGCCCAAGGTACAGCTCAGCTGAAGATGTCCAACATTCCTCTGATGAATCACCTTTCTAGTACCTGGTGCAATCACCTTTGGGCCATTCTCAGAACAGTTTACACCCATGCACAAAGACCATGGCCACCTTGCTGTCCTCCATTTCTCCAAGCTGGCAGCCCTAGTGGAGCCAAAGGGGGCTGCAGCCTGGCCTCCTATCCAGACCCTCCAGCCATCAGGACCTCATTCATCGTTTGGTCTGGACATGGTCTCAAGCTCTACAGGTGGCATGGAATTTTCAATTCATACCAGAAGTTCGTTCCCCAGGGACTTCCCTACATAAAACCCCCTTAATCTGCCTCTCTGTCCAGTTTGTCACCTGTAAAAGGAGCATGGTGCTGATCATTCTTATCTCTGATTGGTCTGTCTAGATATATTAGGAGCATCTTTTTGTGTATGTTCAGGGATGAGTAGAAGGGAACTTTCACTTGTTCAGACCCCATTACACCCCACAATAGTTGTCCTTTGAATTCCCTGCATCACAGAAATAGTTTCTTTTCATGTGATCAAAAACAGCACCATTAAATACTTACAAACCTCTCCCTGGCCCAACTTTTTCCCTACCACTTTGCCCAGTCCCACTGTTCACCTGGTTTGTAGATCTGCACTGTCAGCAGCAAGCTACTCAGCCTTTTAAGACTGTGTTGGTCACAACTCATGCAGACCTTTCCCATTGACACCTAGGGTGTAACTCCCATCTGTCTTGCTGGGAACAAGGTCCTGACCAGCTGATAAGCCAGCCCACCTCGTGTCTCCTGGAGGGTGTCCCATCCCTCATTTGACAGGCTGGGAAACTGATGATGATGGGTTAGGGCAAGAAGGGACAACCAGGACTACAGCTGATGGTTTCTCACCCTAACTGTCTGGTCTGTGTGACAGCCCCAGCTGCCTCTCTGGAGATGGCAGAGGGAGGGGAAATGAGGAAGAGCTGTCAAAGACAAACAGCATAGCAGTTTCAGATGTGTTTTTCAGTTCACCTCAAAGACCTCACTGCTTCATTTTTGCAGTGCATTTGTCTTGTTTTCCTTCACAAACAAGTTTTCTGAAGCACCTTTGCATCTGGGGAGCCCCTCGGGAGGTCTGTGGAACTGAGGATCAACTCTTTCCTCCCCTACACATCCAAGATGGGTTTGCAAATCACTTTAGCAGGACAAGAACTGTGATGGGCTATTTGCACTTCCCCTTCTGGTCGCCCACCTTGGTACAGAACAGTCAAACCAGAGCAATAATGCCACGTCTGGGAGCTGAAGCTCAGATCTCCTCAACATCTTCTGATTTGTTTTTGAAGGCTGTGCAATTCTTTGCACTTTTTTTGCCAGTTTCCTGAAGTTGTTAAATAACAAAACGAAAGATTAAAACTCAAAGTTGCAACTGCTGGGCTCAAACCCAACAAAACACCCAAGGGGTGTGCAGGCAGAGAGGGGCAGCATGAGGGTTCACTATTCTGACTCAACAGGGGAAGAAAAGCATCAGAAAGGGCTAATTTTGCAATTGGCATGAAAAGCTGTTGGACACCTTGTGCTTCTTGTCTTTCAAAGTGATCTGGGCAGCTACCTGAGACGAAAGCAGTTTGCTGCTGCAGTAATATCTGCTCCATTTCTGGCATTTCTTGTCTTGGTAGGGCTCCTTTCACAGGTGTTACCTTGGAGCTGGTGTTCTGGGTGAGGCCAAAGGCAGAAAAGAGAATTCGATGGTATTTCCCACCAGGCTCCCTCCCTTCCACCTACTGGGTCCTGGATGAGGCTTGAGCTGTACCAATGGCTCAACAGAGGTTCAGCTTCCCCCACGTGAGAGGTGTAAATGGATTTCACAGAGAAGCTGGAGTACGAGCAGGTTTGTGCACACTGGTGCCTGCTGGATTGGACCTGTATCCCTTGACAGCTGGGTCCTGCAGGTAAAAAGAAACTGGGAAGTCATGAAAGGCTATAGGCTTCCAAGGGCTGTGCTTGTATGAGACACTGCCACATTTAAGCAGGTTTTTGGCCTCTTTTTAAAGCAAGCCCAAGTGCTGAGCATGCAGAGCAAAAGGTGACAGCAGAAGTCATCTTTGGACTGATCAAATCCATCATGGTGTAAAGAAAGACAAAGAGCAGATCTCATCTGAAGGATGAGCTATGGCCAGCTTTGCTCCAAAATAAATTCCTCCTATTTAAGCACAGATCTGTTTGGGAACACTGAGTTTGAAATAAAAGTGACTGAGTTTTCTCAAAGACTGACTTTCACCAGCAGGACAAAACTCTACTTTTCAGCCCACAGTGCAACCCTTGCACTTACAGGACAAAAGGTGCAAAAACCAAACATGTTTATTTTGGTGCAGAATTTACGTATGGAAAGGTCTCCAGAGAATTTACTGAATGACTTAGAGCAAACAGCTTCATTTCTGGGCTTCCATTTCCTCTTCTTTAAGGTGAGGGTGATGCTATTTATGAATTTTTTCAGTTTAAATAGCACTTAGCAGGTGCACCAAGCCTGCACGTGCTGTGGTCCTGGGCATCAGTGGGAAGAGGATCAACAGCTTTAGAGGGGTCATCAAGCTCTTCCTCACTTTGGATGGCTGGTTATAGACACAAGAGCTTGTCATTTAAACTGCACTATGGTAATAAATAAAATAAATTTTTAAAAAAAGGCTATGGTAATAAACAGACAGCTACCTAGATTGCCTTATTTTCAGCATCTGTCAGGAGAAAATAAATCAAGACCATTTTATACATACTACTTAGCCTCATATTTAACATGTGTGGGACTTAGACATGATTTAAATCTTGACACTGATCCACCAGCCATGAATCCCAGCACACCCCTAGCAGTGCCTTTCAGACCTTTACAGCTGCAGGCATAGCAGTGGCTTTTTGGGGTGTCTGCCACCCCTGTGGTGTAAGTTAAATTAATGCTAAGTGTGGAGTTAAAAGCAGGGTGGTTACTTTTTGCATCCCCATTGCTGTGAGGAGAGAGGTCGTTTCAGAGGGGCTTGGAAAACTACAATAGCACAGTACAATCTAAGAGGAAACTACTTTCCCTGGCTACTTGGAAACCAAAACCAAACAAGGGTTAACTAGGCAGAGCCAGCACTGACTGTAAGTGGGAGGTTTGGGCTTTATTTTATTGTCATTAATTTCCTTCCTTTTACTTTCAATAGATGAGCACAGAGTTATTTACATTAGGCACAGCTGTGCCTCACCATAAGAAACATGAAGAGTAACAGAAAGAAAGCAGCTGAAGGCACACAGATGATTTCTGGTACTAACATCACCAAAGGTTTGTGCCATTTTTTTCCCTTTGGAGCACACAATGACCAGGTCAGTTCCCCAGATCTTTGCTGATCCATCTGTAGAGTGTCAGAAGAAGGGATGAGAGGTTCTCATTTTATAGGACATGAGAAGTTAATATGACAGCTTATCTGCCTTACTTGCACTTTTATTGCAGAAATAACTGAGAAAGCTGTTATCAGTAGGTTCCAGAGTTAATGAATTGGAGCAGATCATGCTCCTTGATGCACATCTCTGCTCAGAATAAGGCTTCATGCCCATTCTCATTTCTGCATTTTGAAGTGATTTTATTTTCCCCACTCAGATAAGGGCTAGAGCCCTGCAGAAGCAGGGGAATGGAGGAGAGTCTGTGTGATTGCCTGAACCACTCCCTTGCTTGATACGTTTCCTTTCCTCCTATTATTTATCTGCCTCAGCTAATTAGATGATTAAAACCTGGGCCTTTTGTGCAGCTCCAGGGATGGTGAGTACCTCACCTCAGCCAGGGTCTCCAGCACAAACAGATGGTCCAGAGGAAGAGATGAGCTCCTCACATCCACCTCCACCCTGCTCCCTCCTCTGCTCCCTGAGACCTTGTTTATCTTAACACCAGCTGAGTTTCCCAGGGAAACCCAGCACAAGGTATTCACCAGATATTCATTCATTTGGGCAGCTGAGCCAAATGTATTGCTGGTGGACTGTTTTCACAGAAACCCCAGTAAATTCATCAGGGGATCTTTAGTCCCCTCCCTAACTTGCTCCTCTGGGGCAGCAGGGCACCTCTGCAGAGGTGTTGATGGAAACAGGCTTGCAGAAATCTCGAGAGCCTCAGCCAGAGCCAAAGTGTTTCAGACTCCTGGCACATCCAAAAGTCAACACCTCTCTGCTACAGGTCTTCCCTCCCACCCAGGTTTCTGCACCGCTGGCCAGAGGCTTTATTTATGGGCTGGGATGCTCAGCAGTGAGAACGGTTGGAGCTCTTGGCATCAGGGGTCATAATTACCCTTCCAAGTTAACACCCATTGAGATGAATGGGAGCACACCCTTTTCTGTGGCTGTTATTGTTGCAGTCTGCCTGGCTGCAGACTCAAAGGCAAGAGTTTACCTTGGTTTGCAACCAGAAAGGCCAGAACCAGCCCTCTCTCCCTCTCTGGACTTTTTTTTTTTCTTTCTTTTTTAATAAAAGGAAAAGGAAAGTTTTGCTTTTGCAGATTTCTGGTGTAGGTAATGGAGGGAATGGCAAAGCAATATAATTTGGGTTTGATGGTGTTGAGCAGCTATAAATCATCTGGCACTGGAGAGAAGGCAAGGGCTGGAGTGCTCTGAGAATCGAGCTCCTGGGTTCAGTCCTGTTCCCATCAGCAGTTGGGGAAAGATGCTGTGTTATCTGCTCCTCATATCTGAGAAAAGGCTGCCCCTGAGAATCAGCTGAAGCTGCTAAACCCCCTTGAATTCTTGGAGTTTCTCACTCCTGGGAGATGCATTGTGGGGTGCAGCCACCATCCTGGCAGTGACATCATGGATGTGTCCAGAGACACAGAAGGGCTATGGTTGGGGTAGCAGCATGGTTTGAACATCCCTACAAGGGCATCTCAGTGCACTCCATGACTTTCCCCCAGACAGCTCTATCAGGTACAAACCGTGAGTGATGGGAAAGCACTGAGCCCTGACCTGGACAAGGGCACCTCCAGCCTGTGGGTGCTTCAGCTGCCAGCTGCTGAAACCACAGAGAAGATGCTCACCCCACCTGCCTGCCAGAAGTTGCTTTTCCCCCAAGCAGGAGGAGTTGGCTGGGGAGGCAACATAGCTGCTCTTTAATCCCCAATTCCCATCCTGGCACACCTTACCCATTCTGGCACTCCTTACCATGCACCACTCTGACCTGGGAATCCACAGTCAGGGCAGCTCAAACCAGCTGAGACCACAAACTGGTGCCCACAGGCTGTGTTTGCAGGAGAAGATGCTTACCAAGCAGCCTGCAGGGACAGCACTCCACTAGCCTGGTGTTTTGTGTTGGGATAATAATCTCTCCTGGAGGACTCGTGTGCACTTGAAAGGGTTTGGTGGGAGAAGCAGCACAAGACCAGTCCTCCAGGGGAGTTGCAGACTTTGCCATCAGAGGAGAGTTTTGGCAGGGATAGTTTGGAGCAATTCCTAGAGTAAAATAAACTTCCTTGTCACAAAGGTTTTGTTTCTTGGCTAACGTGAGTTGTACATTCAGCAGGGGGACTAAGAAGCTGTAACTCTGCCCGCCCTGCTAACTCTGGCTGTAACACAGAGTACAGAACAAAAGCAAGAGAAAAATATCTGCACCATCCCCTTGCAGCTGCTTGTCCTTTAAGGAACAAATAAGATTTGCAAATACCCATGTACCAGAGGTTATTTGTAGGAAAAACTAGGGTTATTTGTAGGAAAAATGTTGCTGGCCAGGGGTTTGAGGATGTTTTTATCCCCGCTTTTAAATGTAGTAACACAAGGCTGCCTGGTGTGCAGCAGGAGCAGCCCTAAGGCCCTGGGTGTTCGGGATGTTCATCCCCTCTGAGTCTTGTTTGTGTAGCCAAGGCCTCATGGGGATGCTGGTAGGAAGCTCCCGTGTGTGATGCATGGACACAGGTGGATGTGCAAACACAACCTGCACAGATAACCCCAGGGCAGCAATTTCCTGTAACCTTCTCCTTCAGCTCCACAAGGTGCCAGGGACAGGGGGTGGTGGGTTCTGGGCACCCCGTGGGATGGCAGCAACTGTTCCTGAGCAGCCTGCTCCTCCTGACCCCACTGTATCCTGCAAGATCAGCCCTCAGGCACAGCTGCCAACACATGCAGGTCCAACTAGAACAAAATCAGGAAGTGTCCCTAAATTCTGAGGTGAGAAACAAAACCATCCAGAGTCATTTGATTTTTTTTATGGCTACTCTTAATCACAATGGCTTAAAAAATGTTGAATATAAATTCCAGTTAATAAAATCTGTAGAGCCGTGGAAGTTTTGGTTTCAAGAAGAAACACTACCTGGGACAAGGTTGTCCAAGGAGTTGGAGAAAGCATTTCTGCAGAAATGAAACTGCTTTGGCACCAAGTGCAGTATGTAAACACCTGAGTGGCCCCAGGAGGAAGGGCCTTAAGTGAAATCACATGATCTTCCATAAAACCTTCAGGAATCAGCTGTGAACTGGTTCTGTGAGCTGAGGATAATGCAGATGCATAATGAAGAAGAGAAACTTGGTTGCAAAGAAATCCACTCCTGAGTAAATCCTTATCTAAACACGCTGCTCAGAAGCACTCAGCCCATGCTGCCCTGGCTGTGCTCCCCATGATAGTTCACAGTGACAGTGGATAAAACATGATTAGAAAGCCTCTTCCCACCCAGTTATGCCAAATAAAGAGGTTTTGCCAGCCTGAGAAATTCGTGTGTTTGTAACCATTGATGCAAAGCAAATCCAAGTCCTCCTGGCAAATCCCTGAGTTCTGCGCAGCGTCGACTTTGTTGTTTGCTGTTTGGTTTTCCAGGTTCAGCTGGAAGTCAGGCAGTTTATGTGAAAGCAAAAGGTGATGTTCCACTCAAAACCAACCTGCTGACTGAGCACTCATGGGCTGCCTTATTGTCAGTCTGAAAACAAGAAGGACCCAAGAAGAACTGGTGTAAATAGCCAGGCACAAGAACACCTTGCTGTGGACACGTGCTGACGTGAGCTGCTCTAGCCTCCATCTTTCCGTTCCGGTTGTTGCAACGAGTTGTGTTTGTTGTTTCCAGAGCAGTGCCGGTAGAAAATGCCCACAGCAGGGTAATGCAGCTGGCACCCACAGCTTCTCAGCACCAGCAATTTTCCTCCTTTTCCCACAGTTCCCTGCCCCGGATCCCAGGAGCAGGGCTGGAGGAAACTGCAGGGGCCGTGAAGCGTCGGCAAGACGCGGCTGCTGGCTCAGCACCGGTGGGCCACGGGTGAGGCAGGTTAGCTGGTGGGCAAAGCCAGTGTGGTTTTGTGGTTGGAGCCCAGGCCAGCACAGCAGGAGAGCTGAGCTCTTGCTCCATCTGTCACCGGCTTCCTCTGAGAGCTGGAGGGTTTATTCACATCCACAAGTCTTGGAAGAGAGCTGGGAAGGCTGTTTTCTTTCAAAGCCAGCCGACTGCAGGTTGGATTATGGATCATAATGATGTGGAGAGTGCAGAGCAACCTCCCTCCCTCTCCGTAGTCATGGCCACGTAACGGAGACGTTCTCTGCTCTGTTAATATTTAGAGGCAAGGGCTTTGGTCAGACTCTAATGATCACCTTTCTTGCTTAACAGGACTTCCTTCTCATACCCATCTGCGGTGCTCATATCCCCGCTGTCAGCTGGGTACATTTGCTGAAAAGCAGAACTGCCCAAAGAACTGATTGGGGTGAGGGGTGGCCAGACTGGAAAAAAAACAAAACATATTTGCTGTGGGGTAACCAGAAATGAACACTTTCCAGCTAGGAAAGGGGAAAGCAGCGTTGAAATGAAGTAACTTTGTTTCAGGCCAAACAAGCACTTTGTCTGACCACAGTGATCTCTGAAGTGTTTTTTATAAATTGCTCAGGTAATTTGTTAATAGGAGAGAAGCTTCAAAGAGAAGTGAAATATTTCTACTAAAAAATAATGTCTCTTTTTTTTTTTTTTTTTTTTTCTTTTCACACAGGAACAATTTCCTGAAATTGCTTTCAGTAGGTAAAACATTGCAGTCAAGCCCATCTGCATATTTTGGAAGAAAAAATTGCCTTCTTCCACCTCACATCTTCTCTGGCTGTTAACTGTATCCTCACCCATTTCATCCCCTTTCCTCATTTCCTCCTTTTCTCTTCTAACAAATGTGAATTTCCTGTCTTTTTTTTTCACCCCCTCTAACCTATTATCTGATCCGTGCTCAGTCCTGACCTCTCCTTCCTCCAAGCTGACCTTACTATCACACCAATGATATCCATTTTTCTCCTCCTCCCCAAAACCACCTCTTCCTATTTTCTTTCCCATAGCAATGAATCATGGAGCAGTCCCAGGCAGGCTGCTGGACATTATAGGAGTAAGAGTGGGGAATAAGGAGTAAATCCAAACCCAAGCTGTACAAGGGCTGGGAAGGGAGCCCTGCTGCAATATTCCCTGGGTGACATTTGCATTCTGGCAACCTCAACCAAAACTTTGAACCCCAAATCCTTAAATTGCAGCTCTGAAATGAGCGTTGCTCAGCATTCATTCCTAAGGATGTGGCCTTAAATAATCAATGTCACTTCACAGGACCCTTCATGACACTCATCACCTCTGCTCCAAGTTAGGAGGGGAGGGATTGCTAATAAAAGGCAGTGCTCTACAGAGGGCAACTGTGCAAGCAAACAGGGCACAAGAAAGGAGACGAATATTCCCTTCTACCTGCAACTTTTTTTGTTCACAGCTTGATGCCACCCTCTGCACCATACAGGAGCCAAGCAGTGGGACATCTGATCTCTTCTCCCTGGTGCCCAGTGATAAGATGGGAATGGTTCAAAGCTAGAGATCTGGTTGATGTCCTCAGCCTGTCAGTGTTTGAGAGGCATTTAAACAATGCCCTTAATAACATACTTTAACTTTTGGTCAGCCCTGAATTGTTCAGGCCATTGAACTAGATGACTGTTGCAGGTCCCTTCCAACTGAAATAGTCTATTCTATTCTATTCTATTCTATTCTATTCTATTCTATTCTATTCTATTCTATTCTATTCTATTCTATTCTATTCCATTCCATTCCATTCCATTCCATTCCATCCTATTCTTCTATTTCATTCCTATTCTATTTAATCTATCTTTCATCAACTGAGTGAAGAGGGTTTGGGTCACTTCTCAACAACTGCGTTTGGTCTACATTTTTAAAGGTGCAGTTTTTACTCTGGTGTTTCTCAATCTCATGGTAAATCCAGAACAACCCTCCTCAAGGCCCAAGCAGAGCCCCAGAGCTCACCACTGGTTTAACTGACTTCAACATGCCCAGTGGCAGCACCAGCCAGCCCTGTAGTGACCCAGCAGCCTGTGAGGTTTCTGCAGTGCAGGGGACTGTGTTTTGCTGGGGTTCCCCAAGGCACAGGGAATCTCCAGGTTGGGGGAGCTGCCATGGCCACGTGTGCTACCACCCTCCCAGGCAGCAAAGTCTGGTTAAACACAAGGGCACCAAAAAGGAACCGATGAGTGTCCTGGGGGAAATGGTGGTTACAGAGAAAAGTTTCAGTTTTGTCTAAATTTTCCATGGATAAATTCCCCCTTTTCAGTGAAAAGCTGGGTGCCCACTTGTTACAAAGAAGTATGTCTATGTACATTTAAACATGCACACGTGCTTACAGTCTGCAAGCACATCTCTCTGTGTATACACATATATATGTGTACATCTACATGGACATATCTGGATTTGAGTCATTCTGTGTCTGTTCTCCAGCAACAAGTGCTTCTAAATTATGGTGAGTTTCTGTGCAGAAAAAGGACAATTTAAAAGTCTCATAACTAAAACCCCATTCTTTAAAATAAATTAATTGTACAGGAAAATTTCCAGTGGGTGCTGCTGAACAGCATCGAATATCCACCCTGAGGGCACTGGCTGGGGTGTTTTAGAAGAGTTATCACCAAACTATCACAGGGGGATGAGAGGATTTGGATTTGCTTTTCATTCTCAAACCTGTTGCCAAAATGGAGTAAATGGATTGGAAAAAGGACACTTTTTTTTTTTTTTTTTTTTTAATAAGTGCATCTGCTCTGGGACTTTTAGTCCTGGTGGGGAAAGGGGTCGGTTTTGCTGCTGCATCTCAGTCTAAATTTCCACCTGGTGCAGCTCCAGTGAGGGTCTTCACTGAAGCACCTGACAGGTAACTCTGGTGTGTCCTGGTCTTCATTTACAGTAAGTTGTAGTTCTCCTGATCTTCTGGAGGTCTCCAGAGCCTCTCTGGATGTGTTTGCTGCTGCTGTGCCCCCGAGGTGGGACTCTGTGGTGCAGATGCACTGGCTGGACATTGTGAGTTTGCTGTCCCTCTTTCCCAAGGTCACCCTGCAGCAGGACCATGCCAGTGCATGTACTTTGCAGGGACTCAAAGCACAGTCACTCTTTGCTGTAGCACAAGGAATAAACATTTGCAGAGGCAAAACCACAGTTGCAGAGACAAAACCATGCAACATTTGCAGGCACTTCCCTGCCTGAGCTGTTTGGGGGTTTTTCTTACATTCTACTGACTTTATTCATATACCCCCCAAAAATGTCCTGTATCTTTCTCTTCCTAGGCAGGGTTTCTCTTCTAAACCATTCTCTTCTCCCCCCTCTTCTAAGGAAGCTTTCTTTTCCCCGTGCAGGTTCTTCAATTCAAAGGCTGTCTGTGTTGAAAAAAAAATAAATCCTGCCTCTTTGTTCTTTCTTCTACACAGGTTTCCTTTTAAGTGGCTGGAGAGACCTTGATTTCTCTAAGTGCCAGAACCTTTTGTCAGGTTGGCTCTCTGATCAGGCTTCTCGGTGGAGCTAAATCCCTTGCCAAGCTTTCCCACATTTAGCCAACCACCCCTTTGAGTTGAGTCCTGAAAAACTGGCTTGCCCTCAGCAGCAGCTATCTCTCTGTCCAACAGAGCTCCATTTGAATGGGTAATCATCAAAGTTTAATGAGCCTCCTTTGTGAGTCTTGTTCTAGGTGGAAGGATTTTTAGATATATTTTTTTCATGTGGGTTTTTGCTCAAAAATTTGTAGGCAAGAAGACAAAGCAAAGAGCTCTATGCCCAAAGCAGAGTTTTCTGCTTGATACCTGCCTAAGCCTTTCCAGAAAAATTCATCAATAATTCAGACAAGGTGCAAGGAAAGACAGGAAGGACAGGTTAGCACCCCACCATCTGGTAGCTGCTTGATGCTTGAATGGCACATGGAGAGAGATGGCAACAAAATATTAAACAAGGGTTTGAGAAAGTCCTTGGCTTATTGGGAGCCTGAAAGTTTCCAAATACAACCTCACCTTTACCCACTTCACCTCCAGCTCAGCTCTCAGGTGCTGTGTTTGTGCCCGATTTCTGACCATTCTGTAAGCAAAAGTGTCTTAACTATGAGCCCATGACCAGAAAGAATTTGTCAACTCAATGTTTACCCACCTTGGAACAAGCTCAACCAACCCTCCCTCTCCTGGAGGTCTACAAATCTAAGAAAAAAATGATGTCAATCAAACACTGCCTGCCTTTTTGGCCAGCTGGTAGCTCTGGTTGTGTGTCTGCACTGATAATAAGAAAAGGGAAAGAAAAAGGGATAGTTTGAGGAAGGGAAACCACTGCACTTCCCATCAATTGCTTCAGAGTTGACCTCTGTGGGTAAAGCCCAGGCAGCTTTTCCAGTTGAGCCTCTAGCTGGAGCATTGGGGAGGGGGTTGGAAATTGAAAGCTGTGCTGTCAAGAAAAGTTATTTGCCAGAAAATCAGATCAGCTTTTGTTGTTGTTATTGTTTGGGGTTTTTTTTCAGCTGCTGAATCAGCTGAAGTGTATCACTGACAGCAGCCATGGAAGATTAAAACTGTGGGTAGGTTGGTGCCATGCTCTAAAGCTCTACCAGACACGAAGAAGAGGAGGTCACTGTATGGGCAATTAAATTAAAAAAAGTACTAAATAGCCAAGGGACTGCATTATCAGTGTAAAATAGATGTGAATGGGCCCTGTGAGGTCATGAGGTCTTCTGAGGTCTATCAGAGGGGATTAGAAGAGTCCCTGTGGCCTACCTTGGTGATAGCCCACCTGGTATTTAGGTGCTTAACTGAACCCATTAGAAGTGAGACAACTAAATCTGCAAGCCACAAAGCATGGGCTTGGCAGACCTCAGAAAAGGTGAGCTCTGGGATGTCACATGGTATGAGGGTTGAATTTCACCTGGGCAGTTGGTTTTCCTGCAGATTTTCTAAGCTCTCTCCATCAGCATCACCAGCCCCTAAAGTGGACCCCACAGCTTTCCAGTGGCTTGAACCACCCAAAGAGACCTGCTCTCATCCTGGGTCCCAGAGGAGTGGCTGAGAATCCACGAAGGGCTCAGGGTGAAGTGGATCTCAGACAGTTTTGTTGTTAGCAGGTGCTTTGTTGCTGGGTACAGGAAGAGCAGCGTGGCTGTGTTACTGGCTTTCAAGACTCCATGTACAGCAGAGGACCCAAAGGGTTATCTGCACTTTACCTCAGCTCAGTGTCTTGAAGACTAGGACAGAGTGGGAGGCAAATTAACCAGAACTGAGGCAGGAAAGCCACAACAGGACACACTGAATTCTTGGAAATCAGGCCTTAAAAACAGGCAGTTTTGGTTTCTGTTAAAGTTGAGAAGAACACAATAAACCCAGGTCCTCTTTCAGTGAATGGTTTGGGCTGGTTTGCCAGCTGGGAAAGGATGTCTTCAGCCTGTGGCTGTGGTCTAACAAACACCTCCCAGTGTATATATCTTAAAGAAAAAAAAAAAAAAAAAGAAAAAGAAGAAGAAAAAAAAGAGAGAATCTGGCTGCATTTGCACAGTTGTCTGGTGAAAAAGCTCTGACAAATCGTTTTGCTGGTAGGAATGGCTGTGGAGGCTGATGCCTCCACCTATGAATTCTGCTGCCTGTGGCCTTCAGCTGTTCAGTTTCCAGGTAATGAGATCTGACACTCAGGTTGTCCCCTAGGTAGGGCCACAAGCCGTTGTTGTGTTCCTGGTGAGGACACCTTGAGTGGGGTTGATGTCTGACTATTGCTAAGAGCACAGATGTGAGTCAGAGATGCCTACACTGGCTTCCCACACATCCATCCACTGTCACCTCAGTGCAGCCAAACTTTTGTTGTTCTCACTGCTCTGTCTGCTTTAGGAACTCCCAGGCAATGAGACATAAAGCAAGGACTTCATTCAAGCCTGTCCCACAGCAGCACATAGGGCTGCCAGGAGATCTCCTCAGACCCAGGGAGGCTGTTCTCATGCTCGATCTCTAACCTGACATGCCAGCTTGACCCCTGCCATAATTCTCTCCGTGTCCTCCAGTTGAATAGAGGCTATTCTAAGTTCAACAAACCCTCTTTGTAAGTCTTATGCCAGGCATAAGAGTGACCCTGTCCAGGAATCAGATAAAGAAAAAGGCCTCTTAGCCAAAACTGTTTGTGATACCAACATTGCAACACTCCAACACTGTTAAGTGACACCATGGGGCAAATTATTGTCTTACACCACACAGGAAGAGGGAATATAGATTAGAGTCACCTAGTAACACCTCTCCCGTGCTTCAGGTATCACTCCCCATCATGTTAGATCAGTTTAATGGGACCTCTGTGCAGCTTTTGGAGGTGTCAGGAGGAAAAAGCTGGATGCTGTTTTTATCTGATTATCGTCCAAACGAAGCCAATGTGACAGGCTTCAGAATCAAACACAACATTCAAACCAGTTTGGCTGCTTTATTGCCACCACCTGAGAGAATGAAGCAGCTGGATGGAGAAGGCAGGTCCCAACAGACCAGAGTTAGACATTTGGCAGCAATATCCAGGGCATCTCTCAGCAGTGGAGTAGTTAACACTCATGGACAATTCCAGACAAAGAGTTTCAGTGGTTGAACACCAGTTAGCAACGCCTGCTTCGATAAATGGACCCATGTCTCTGCGTTCTCTCAGAGCTGCTATTTCCAGCTTGCAGGCAAAGAGCACTTTGAATTTAGCTAATTACTCTGAGAGCGCAGCAGGGATTCTGGGGCTGCAGATTTCACACAGTTTCTATTAATATCCCCCAGGGCTTCCAGGTTTATGTTCCTCTGGGATAACACTGATCTCTCTCTTTGCCAAGACCACTCAGGTCTTTCGTATCCACTCACTCCCAACCACTTAACGTGGCAGCTAGCTAATAATTCCCCTTATCATACAACTCTCCTGACAAAGCTGCTTTGCAATAGCAGTTAGGACTGGTGCCTGGTTCCCTTAGATCTGCCCCTGGCTCCAGTGAAGACTGGAGCCTCCCATCAGAAGAGGAGAGGACACCTTGGGATGGAGCCATCTCAGGGCTTGGAGCTGCCTCACCCCACACTGTGACTCTTACCTTGCTGTCCACTGCCTTGAGCCAAACATCACCTGAGGTGTTTACCACAGGGCGTGAGGAGGGGCAGGTGCCTAAAAAGAGCTCTCAGAAATCCTAGCAAGCTCAGTGGGGAGACACCAAATGTGTCTGACAGGAGATGCTGAGGAGGGGGATGCAGTGTTGGCATCTCTGGGACGCAGCATCTCACCCTGGGCTGCAAGGCATCCCCCAGGGGTGTGCCTGGACAGCCTTTCCAATGGCAAAGGCAGGAGCCTTTGCCCAAAGAACAGAGGGATATGAGCACTGTCATAGGAGAGTTCAAGATAGAATGCTTTAGAAACCAAAGGCTGCTTTAAAACCCTCCATGCATTTGCAGCACCCTTCTCTTGCCTGTGCACAGCCTTGACTGAGGTGAGGATTCAGACAGGGCTGCTGCGTCCTGGTTTCAATAGCTCATCTGGCTTTGTCTTAAATTTACAGGGATTACACTGAATCAAAGAGGGCACATCTGGGAGTTTAAGAAGTTTTTTGTTCCTCTGAATCCTAAAAGATGTCTGGCATCAAAAGCACACACTGACCCCAGCACCTTTGTTATTATCATAAGGGACTTGTTTTCCCTCTCTGTTGCACGATCCAAAGCTTAAAGTTGACAGAGACAGGTCTGTTGTCTCCCATGTGCTTTATCAACCTGGTAGCAGAGCTCATGGCCATCCTCTTTAGAATGGGTAGAAAAAACTTAAAATAGAGGTGGATTTTTTTTAAAAGACAAGTACAAGTAAATACATGTGAAAATGTGCAAAAACATACATTTTCCATGAATCCTCCAGGTAGTTCTTGTGCTCTTACAGTCACAGGTTTGTTGTTTTTTTTAAAGCAGTTTTCTTTCCCACTTCTTCCTGAGTGATTAGCACAAATAACTCACTAGTGAGAGCTGAGGAACAAGGTACTAGTTGCATTGCCATAAAAAAATAAAGCACTTATCCTATGCAAAGAAAGGAAGAAGAAATAGCTATAATCTCCTAATTACTTATAGCCACAGTCACTGGCTGTCCAGCATCTTCTTTAAACCAATGTCAATCCTGAAACTCAGATCTAGACTTCATTGTTCTTCCAAAAAAAAATAAAATCCAACATTGTGTTAGTGTAAACTAAAGAGTTGCTGGCAATAAAAGACTGTTTTGGGGATGGTTGGCGTGGAGGTTACAGGCGACAGCTGGTGGGTGTCTGATGGGGCTGCCCTTTCTAGCTACCATCTGGACTTTGCACAGGACATGCAAGAATAAGCTACTTATACCTTAATAAGGAAAAAGCCTGTAAAAAATGGAATGGGGGGGGGGGAGTGGTGGTTTGGCTACAAGATCACTTTGCAAATAAACAGGAATGCAAGCTTGGGCTTTCCTGCTCTGCACAGGCTGAGACAGGGACTGCAGTTGGAGACTGAAGGCACCTAAAAGTTGCAGAGATATTTAAACATCTTGTCCCTGATGTACTGGTGTGTGTGAACTTATTTTTATTTTCAATTTCATTATTATTATTATTATTATTAATAGTTAAATAGTTTTAATCACAGCAGAGTCAGGAACAGTGATGTACCAGTGAGCCTGGTTCTTCCAACCAAACAAACCAAAAGGCAAAACTGTTGTTGCAGTCCATGGGGAAAGGGATGGATGGGGCCACGTTTGCAGATTGAGAGGGAAATAATGCAGGAGGGAAACACAGGACCAGCACACACTCGATATGAGTATGATCTGGCATCAGCACACAGAGATGTCCATTTATGCTCCCTTCAGCAGGAGGGATGAACCAGATTTGCACCCTCACTTCAGAAAGAATAATTGAACTGGACCTGGGTTCACCCCACAGCATGAGTAATATAAAAGTGCCATGAATAGGCATTAAATACCAGTTCTTCTCCAGGAGGGATCCAAAAGGCCTTTAGGGCCTAATGGCTCCAGCTCTCGGTTCACCTTGGCTTGAAGGTGACCTGGGTGAAGTTATCCCAGCAGCAATGCTGAGAGCTGTCAGCCTGAAATAAAAGATTTTGGCAGAGCAGCTCTGTCCAATCTGCCTGCAGATGTTTTGCATTGTCCCTCTGCCCCACCAGCCCCGGGGTGGTTGGACAACCTGGTCCAGGCCTTGCTGCCCAAACTGGCGGTTGGGTTCAACCCCAAGCAGCCAGGCTGCGGGGGAAGTTGTTTTTCTGCCAACAGAGATGGAAGCTGCCAGGGCTGTTTCTGCCAAAGCTCATCTGTCATAGGCTTAATTTGCTCCTCTGGATCCCAGCTCTGCTCCCTTCCCCTCCTTGCAGCTGGCCAAGAGGAGGCGAAACTCGTTGCTGTGCCACACTGGTGCGGTCCCTGCCCACAGCAACAACCCCTTCCCGTGGGAATCCCCCAGCTAAGGAATTGCAGGTGCTTTCCAGTCCTTGGAGCATGGCCTTGCTGGAAGCCAGGAGGCACATGATGCCTCTCCTTCCAGCTCCTTCATCCCACCTCATCCCATTTTCTCTGGGGGGCAACATCACACGGAAATTTGTCAATTTTACACTGGAACAATACTATGTCTCCTCCATTTTTAACACTTTTCCCCCCGAAACTCTTCCCCAGATTAGTGTGTAGAGGCTGCTCGTTGCTATTAACTCACATCATCATTAAGATGTGGAGAAAGCAACCCCAGCAAACCTTTGGTCCTTACGGCAGCGCTGAAGCCACATTTCAACCCTTGTCTCAAGCAACCTGCCTTCCTATCAGCACCTAACATTACCCGTTATCTAAATGCACTGGGCAGTAAACCCACGGAGAGGATAACCAGCAACATCAGATGCTACTTAGAAAGCATTTTTGTTCCTGATTAAAGCCAAAGCATGCGCTAGGAGCTATTGAGGGAAAGTGCAGAGCATTTGATTTCCCTCTTTTGCTAACGCACTGGGAGGAAGAGGTGATGAGTTTATGGAAATGGCAGCAATTTGCAGTCAGACGTGGTGCATATATGAATAGGAATTGGAAGTGAGGAGCCAAACAAGCAATATACTGCATGGATCTCCTCCAGCAGTGTTGTCGGAGCTTATAGAAGCCCATTAGCCCCTGTTTGAAGAGGAACCCTGTCCCTATCACCATAACTTTTATTTCCTAAGAGAAAAGTGGTTGGTTTTTTAGTGTTTTCTTCTCTTTTTGTTTTGTTTTGTTTTGTTTCATAACTCTTCAGTTTTCCTGGGGAAAAAAAAATCTGCCTGAAGACGCAGGGAATTGCTTCTCCATGCTCTCACATGGTTTGATCACGAGGCAAATTTATGGGTGTCAAATAAGTTACTCCTTATGCCAATGTCACAGATATAGGAGTGTGTGGGAGGGCTGGTGGCTTCTGCTTAGTGGCATTGCCAAAGATTGTGCTAATTAACAATTGGCAAGACATTTTGGAGGTGTTGAGTGGTCCAAGGAGGCAAGTCTAAGATTGTCTAGACACTAGTAAAGTCTGTTTTCCATGGACCAGCTGCAAAGGGACATTTGGGCTGGGGAATCGAAGCATGTGGCTGGGGTGGGTTTTTTGAGAGACCTCCAAGAATTGTGTCTGGCTGAGGTTCAGCCATGTGCATCACTCAGCCCTGACACAAGTGAACTGAGCTTGTATGGGCTCTGAGAGCATCTCCAACTGCTAGCTGAGCTCAGGAGAACTGGTGGATATTGATGGAAGCTGCTTTATCTTCGTGCTGCTTCTGATGGCTGTGGTTGGTGGCCACCTCCTCATAGCTGTGTCCGGGCTGGGCTGTCCATCATTTTACCTCTTGTGGTTATTTACAGTGGTGAAAAGAAGAAGCAAATCATAGCTGAATGCAGCAGTGACAGCAGGAGTCTGAGATAGACCCTGGGAAGTGGAAATTTTCACCAACCCAATTGTCACGTGTCTGTGCTGCTGGTCAGTTGAAGTGACTATGGTGTGTGTCTTCAGTATGAGCTGGAGCTTTACCTGCAGTCTGAGCTGCCTCATCCTTTCCTACACCTCAGACTAACCAAGAAGGAACTGCTTTTCCCTCCGTAGCCTCAAAAACACCCCATGGGAGCCTCTAATGTGGAAGCATGTTGTGGAACCTTCTCCTTTGCAAATACTGGAGATGCCAGAAGGAGATGCATGTTACCCAGCAGCACCATGGCACTGCTCTCCACAGTGGCCATATGTCCAGAGCTGGCACTGCCAGGCTGCAGCAGCTCCATACCTGCTTGACAGCTAAACAAACCCATCTCAAGACCCTCAGCATCACCAACCCTGGCTAGGGTTTCATCTTTAGGGAGACCAGCTAATCCAGAGTCCATAAGCATAAGGGATGCCTCCAGCCATCCACACTGTCTGACATGCACTGCCTCATGTTGGAGGGAAAGCTGGAGCCCAGATGAAATGACAGCATCTGAAGGAACAAAGTGTGTCTTCTAGCACGTACCCAGCTGCCAAAGCCATGAGAAGAGCCTTTTTCAAGAGTACTAGCATGTTCCTCTTAGATCAAGTAGCTCTTTGGAACTGGAATGAGTTAGGGACTGGCCTCCCGAGCAAACCAATCACAGACTTGAGGTGAGAGGTTCTGGGTGGAGGGCGATGGGAGTGGAAAGAGCAAGTTAGGAACATCTCCATCAGCACAAGGGAATCCAGAAGGAGCTGCATGTTGACAGCCTCCGTGTCAAGCTTTTGACAACTGATTTGGCAAATTTGGGCCTGTACAGATAACTAAAAGCAGATGTGTCAAATGGTTTTTATTTCCTAGCATGAACAGTAGATACAAGAATTCAAAAGGATGTTGCCTGCATATCCCTACCATGGGAGTCTCCCTGACCCTCTCATCCTTTACCATCCCTAGAGCAGATACTGCTTTGACTTGTGCTAGAATCAATTAGTTTGACTGGAGCCACAGAAGATATGAAGCAGCACCCATGAAGGCTGAGGAGGACTGTCTCTTTTCACACCATTTGCTGTGTACATGCTGATGAGTTTGTCTGTTACTTGCTTTTAGCATCCTGTTGCAAGTTCTTTCGACGCAGGGGGCTCACCCTGCATCAGAACCTATCTCCTGCTGTAACAGAAATGCTTTTGAGATCCCATTTATAACTCTGCTAGCATAAAATGTGACAGTTTTAGCTATATTGGAAGACCAGCCTGACCCTGGCAGTCGCTAGCACTGTGATCAGAATAGTTATCAGACAGACCCTAGGATGTGATGTCTGGTTGGGATGCTGTGGCAATGGAGGAACGTTTCTGTTCTTGCAGCAGTGCAATCCATGCAGCACCAGCAGTGATAACCACTAAAGCCCAGCCCCACAAAAGCAGACAGGTGGAGTAGGATTCAGTCTCAAAGTCAGGCACACAAGTCTGAGCTAGCCATCCTGGACTCCCCTATGGTCCATGGGGAAAAACAGGTTCTTTCAGGGAGTGACTCATCCCATCCTAAAATAGGTCAGAGGAACTGCTCTCCTGCAGTGTCTGATTCCTCTCCACGGGCTTTAAAGGGAACCCGAGGGAGATTTGTTCACATTTAAGCAACTGATTTTCTATTTTCTAACATTCCTTGGTATGAATCTCAGCCAGGCTGTACAAAGTTTTCTGGAGTCAGTAAGAGTCAGGTCAAGGGGCTTTGGTCCAGACGATTGATGGTCTGAGTCAGATCCTGCATTTCCCAGAAGATCCCTGAATGTAAAGAGCCAGGCAGAGCTGAGGCAGGAGGAAAAATAAGCACCTTAGCCCCTTTCTCTGGAAAATCAGAGCAGACAGGCATCATCTCCAAACAAAGGGAATTCTGTCTCTTATTTTCAAAGCATTGAGTGGTATAAGACACTGCAGAGTTTGGGATGGCTTTTTTTTTTTCGCTGGTCATCGTTCCAGTGAAGATGAGATCACACTTCTCACTGTCTCTGAGTTCCTGGCCTCTCATCATCTTTCTGCCCAATCCTCCTTCCTCCATATTTCCCCTTGCTCTAAAGCATGTTGAAATCAATGAAAATCCACGATGCTCGGTGAAATGCGTCAGAGCTTCACAAGAATCCCTCCCTGGGAGAGGGGCACCAGATTTCTTGCTAACTCCCCCCTTCACCCTCTCTCAGCAGAAGCTGATGACAGGATTATTTTTTATCAAGATGCAGATACTACTCACAACCAGCACAAAAGATCAGTGATTAGCCTTCGGATAAGCAGCCAAGATTGCTTTTTCCTGACCTTATCAATCTGGTATTTGAATTTCTAGAGAGTTTTAGTGGGTGGGTTTTCTTGGGAAGCTGAAATCCTTCTTTTTAAACCCTCATGTAAAGTTTTTGCTAACTTCATTGGAATTAACCTCTCATTCAGGATAAAACTGGATAGCTTTCCATGAGTTGTTGCGATCAAAAAGGTCTTCAGGCTGCCAGGGATTTCTTTTTCCTTCCTTTGCCCCACATTTCAACACAGTCCAGAAAATGAGGAGGAGTTGTTTCTCGTGGAGTAGAGCAGGGATGAAAATATCCAAGTGCACATGGATGTCTACCTGCAAGCTCCACATCTGAGATTCCACTGGAGATCCAGAGTGTAATTCTGCTGCTTAAAGGCAGACATCCAGTCCTGTCTGAGATGCTTGATGGCACCTGAGACATCTGCACAGGGTTAGCAGGTATGACACAGAAGCAGCAGGTATGACACAGAAGCTGCAGGAAACTTCTTGAATTCTCCACCATTTGGTAAGCAAGCTACACAGCCCAAATAACCCATTTAATATTTAGTCCTAATGAGTGATGAATCAATTAGATATTCAGCAGTGCAGTTTGAGCAGGCATCTCCTGATAGGTCCTGAGAACCTGGTGTTCCTGCAAAACTACACATCTGTGAAAAGAGCAAGAGACCTTGCTCCATTTTAGAGTCTCAGAAATCTTTTAATTCAGCACTGAACTGGTCAGGAAACAGTTGTTCATATCTGCAAAGGGGTTTTTTTCCTCTCTCTGTGACCCTCTAGCACTGTGTCACTGAGCAGGACACTTGCAGAAAACAACATCTCCTGGGGGCTTAGGAACCAGAAACCCACAGTCTGCTTTGAGTCCACACACCTCAGTCCCTCCTTGCAGTTCACGTGGCTCATCAAGCAATGGGGGGGGATGACAACATTCTCAGAAAGCAAATTTTGGACAGTGTCTTTAAAAAGAGAAGACCTACTTTGTTTCAGCAGGAAAAATAGCTCGCTAAGAAAACCACTGGGAATTTTATGTTACACGTCTTGTTCTTGTGAAAGTCACCTATTGACACCCTTGGATTGAAGCCAAGCATCTATCTGAACAAGAACCTCCTTCCAAGATCCCTATCCACCCCAGCCAGGTATGTTCCCTCCGTTCCCCAGGGACATTGCAGACAGGAATTTCCGGGGCCTGGCTGTGATTCCCCCAGTTCCTCTCCATCACCTGCCACCTGGGATTCACCACCACACCCCTCCATCTGCTGATGGGATCCTACAGCCTCCTCAAACAGCTTCAGACAAAAAACACAGCCCTTGTCACAGCTGGGAGGTTTTGCACTAAGCAAATGAGAGCTCAGCAGACCTGCCTACTGGTTGACCTTGAGAAGGGTGTTGTAACACCAGGGAAGGGAGGAAAGCAACACCAGTGAGGACCAGTACAGCTGCTCACCCATGGAATATCCATATTTGGGAGCAAACAGATGGTTTTCTCCTACTGGCCAATCCATTCTTGCTTTTTCCTCTGACACTGCCAAAAAGGGTCACAGCAAGAATGGTGCTTCTCCTCCGTGTCCCAAGTGCACATACGTTGTGCACACTCTCTGCTGCATGTGGTGATGGTGTGAAACCACAAGTCACCAAAGCGAGGCTGCAGAAGGTGGTGAATGAAGTTTCTTGACCTGTTGGCTTGAGTAAAATGCACGGCTTTCCCTGTCCAACCTCAGCTCTGCCTGTGCCACCTCCACACACAGCTGTTCTCCTGCAAAGCTGCTGGCCATGCACAAGGGGAAATAAGAGGCTCGTGACGGAGCCAGGGACTGAATCATGTTTCAGCAGCTTGGGCTTATCCGTGTGCTCTAAGCCAAGAGGCATGCAAACTGCTCAGCAATGAACAACTGCTCCAGCAGCCCACAGCCAAAACGGAACACACTGGGGCATGTCAAGCCCTGACCCAGCCCACCGTGGAGGTAGCTGTTCACTGTGTTAGCACTGGGTCAGAGCTGCACCTTCCACTTGCTGCTGCTTTGGCTGTGGTAGTTATATCAGAGGTAAGAGACCATTACCCAGCAATTAAGCTCTATCTCACCAACCTTATCTGTTAATTGCACATTTGCAAGTGCTTCTACTTGCAGAGTGGGTGCAAGGAGGAAGGTGAAGTGGGGTTGCCTGTCTGGGAGATACGAAGTGACTGAGGGACCTGCACCATGGCTAATTCTGAAGATGTAACTGTACACTGTCCCTTTTGCACCAGACAAGAGTTTATCTTGGCCTAGGAATGAACTCCAGATGGTGCAAAAGGTGCAATGTGGTGGAGACCTGCACATCATGGACTTTATCATCAAGCAAAGCTCTCCAAGTGCCAAGGATGTTCAGCTATACCCTGAAAAACTGACTTTTTAATGGAGAAGCACAAGGACAATCATTCAACATATGGACATTTTCTATCTCCAATTATTGCAATTACTAAAGTGCCTTCAGCTTTGTTTAACTCCAAATGCTGGTGGTATTTCTGTGGTACTTGGAGCTTTCTGTCATTGAAACATTCACATTGGTACAAACCCATAATGTAGATGTCTGGCTGAAGACAGACCTTGTTCACATGGGACAGTCTTGGTTGGAGTGGCAGAGGAAAACCCCAGAAACACCAGTTCTCTAAAGATACCCTTTGAGCAGAGATCAGAGAAGTGACAAGGTGTGTTTGACTGTCCTTGGCTTTCATGAAGCTGGGAAATGAGATGACCTTGGCTCTGGGACCTGAGATACCTCTGCACACACATTCTCCTAGTACCAGAGCCAGCAAGAAACAGGGACATCTCACACCATGGGGATGAAGTTGATTGGAATTGCCACCAGTGTGGCATAAGCTGACTACAAAATGGACTGTCACCTATCAATGCTACTTGCTTTCTATGCACTGGTGTGATTTTAATTAAACCTTTGGTGGCTTAGAAGGTGGCTCAGAGGGAGTGATCTGCCTTCAGTTCCCTCGTGGGACATGGCCTTGTGCTTCTGACCTGACCAATAGCTGGTGTGGCCACCACCCTGTGTTTCACTGCTCTTGAAAACCTCTCTTGGACAATGAGCCTTTTTAGCTCATTAGATTTTTTTTTTCTTTCATATGTTTGAAAAGTGATTATACTCAGCAATTTTTTCACAGTGATGTTATTGGAAATCTGGTCACTTCTGAGTCCCAGGGCACACATCAGTGTCTCATCACAACCTGGAATGTTTTTCTGCCGGGAATGATGAGATGCCACAGCTCCCATTGAAAGGTATTCCTCCCAGATAATTCCAGTTTCCAAGGTCTCAGGCTTTGAAGATAAACTTGTTGCTTGTTTGGTTTCCTAGCAACTTCTGCTCCGTGGCAGAAATGCATTCCTGGGACCCCAGTCTCACAGATGCTGGGAGCACAGATCTGTTCTGCTCTGGTGAAAACAACTGCCTGAGCACATGGGAGTGGAGCTGCTGCAAGAAAGCTAAGGCTGGATCAAAACCTTTGATGAGCTCATCTGGTCTCCCCCAGACTTTGTTGTCAAACACAAATCTCTTTTTAAGTTAAAAGAACACATCTGGCCGGCTCTGAAGGTGGACATAGCTTGGATTTGGCTGGTTGTCCTGGTTCTTGCTGGGGAATTTGGCACTGATCCCACAACATGGCTAAACTGATAATCCCAGGTTAAACATACTGGCCTTCATTGGATCTTTAATCTAGGCTGGAGTCAAATGAGAAACCCAAGGATCCAGCTTGCTGTGGAACATGATGGAGCAAATCATCACCACCAGTGGGAATGCTCAGGTGTAAATCTAGAGAAAAGAGCAGGTCTGGCCACCTGTAAGGAATGTGAATCTTGGTATTTTGAGTAAAATATTCAAAATAACAAGGGGCAAATTCACTTTAATTTGTGTCTTGACAGCTTATAGTTGTTTATTTAATTATTCCTTCTGATTGTTAGCAGCTCATCCACACTTCAACTTTTATTTAGGTGTTTCGGTTCCAATGTCCCAAGGGAACTCTGAAACCTCAGGTACAGTTTCCCAGAGCTTAGTAAGTGAAGGGCAGAGACAGAAGAGAATGCATCTGATTCTGCTTTTGTATCTCACTTGGCCCGAGGTTTTTGCAGACATGGTTATTTTGCCCCTGGTGGGAAAAGACCTCTCTTCCATTTGTGTCCCAGTTAAGAAAATAAAAGACAATCAGCTCTCCAGCTCAAAAGAATAATAGCAAAAAGAGCAACATGTTAATACTAAGGGAGCTTCTAAAGAGATCCTAAAAGTCACAGGGTTTCAGTGTGTGAGATGTGTCAAGAAATAGAACCAGGGCAATTCTGCACTAAAGCCTCTGCCACTGAAGCAGCTGCAGCATGGAAGAAGTTCCTTGTTTTTCAGACAGGCAAGGCATTGCTAAAATGGTTTATAGTCAAAAGAAGCAATAATGTGTCCTTGATCTTGGGACTGAACAGGGGTATTCTGAGAAGTATTACACTTTTACTTCTTGTGAGTTTATATAATAAATTTAGTCAGGGCTGTCAATGGTCATATGAAGAATTTTGTCCTATTTCACTTAACTCAGAGCATTATTCCCTGAGGATAATCTTTAGAGAATATAGCACTGCATTGTTGCAGCTCTGTATCATGGTCCAGGGAACAAACTGAACACATTGTTCAGTCTGAATTATATCATATTCCTGTCAAGGATATTCCTTCTAAAAGCTGACACCTTTTAATTACCTCTGCAAGACTCTGGGAAAAAAAAAATGGTATCCTGGGAAAAAAAAAAAAAAAAGCTTGGCACCCACTTTGTTAGTTTTAGCTTGATGTTCATTTCCAGCCATTCATATAGGGCTGAGTCATAGAAGAGAAGCCTGTAAGAGAATCACGAATGAACTGTCTGGCTTGAGAAAATGGGGAGCCATTTAAAGTGTGCATTTCTTCATCTCATAGTTAGTGGCAGGAGCTATTAGAGACTCTACAGAATCTGAAACTAGAGAGGGCATTTTTTTTTTCTACCTGAATAGTTCTGCAGAGAGACTGAAAAACAGACAGGGCAAAAAACAAGCTTTGGGACAGAAAGAGACCTTCCCAAGCAGTGCCAGAATCAGATGTACTATCAGAAGGAGATGCAATCATCCCTCACCTGCCCAGGGCATCTCTAAATCTCATTTGACAATCTTTTCCTTCTGTCTTTAGGCAACATTTTTTCACCTCTGCTGAGCTAGTTGGAAATCTGTAATTCCATTCTGCCTGTTCTTCCAAGAACGTGGTGTGGCAAGTGGAAACATCTCCACAAGGAAGGAGGGGGTGGGGGGGGGACATTGCATGAATATTAAAATATTTGCAATTGTAAAGGAACAAAACCAGCACACCTTGGGCAGGCAGCACAGTGCCAGAGCTATGCTGGCATGTGGGGTGTCCCAGGAGGGTTGGCAGCAGTGCTCCTGGGGGATATGTGCCCACCCACATAGGTGGGCTTGCCACGTTAGGGCTCTGGTCTTGGCAAGAGATACTCCAGGGCTGAGATGCTTTGGAGGAAGATGCACAAAGACCCTGAGCAGCATGAACCTGCTGGTGCAGGAAGCTGGTTCTCCCCTTGGCAGTGAGGCTGGCAGATGCCTGGAGGCAGCATTACCATCCCTTTTGAACACTCATCCTCCCCAGTTGTGCACTCTGATTTCCCCATGTTTGGTAAGGGACTCCCTTCCTCAGTCAAACCATTCACAACTCAGCTGGTGGAGGAAAAGTTTTTTCTGCTGATGCCACTTGGCAGAGGAGATGTAAAGCTTTGGACCTCCTCTGATTGCTGAAGGTGACCCAAGATGCTCACCCTCCTTGGCTGAATATTTGAAAGGAAGAAATCAGGCCTGAGAAAAGCACCTTGTTCCTGTTCTTTGTGCTCATAAGGTACATGGAAGGTTGTGCAAGCCCTATCAGAAGATGAGAATGTGCCCGAGGCCATATGCTTAGTAAGCTCAGTGTAAAATGGATGCTCTCTGATGAGTACATAGGGTAGTTTGAGGCTTGAAGCTCTCTAAGGTGTTTCAGGCCATCAGAGCTTGAGGAGGGTTAAACACAGTATGTGTCTGAGGCAGGGACCATCAATGCTGCATTAGTATCTGGTGAAAACAGGAGGCAGAATATATCCAGGGAACTGGAATAGAGAAAAAATGTCCCTGGCTGTGCTGTCATTTCATGGAGACCAGGTCTGTGCTTCCCACGCTGATGCACATCTTAGGCAAATACCCAGGAGCAGCCAGGAGTGGGTCTTGCTCCAGTGCCTGGAGTCACCGTGCACTTCACTAGCAATCCTGGCTTTGGAAACCTTGAAATCTTTTACCTAGAGAAGTGAGACTGCGATTTGTGTTATGAGAAAGCTGATGTGCTGTAGAGGAGTGAGATGGATCCAGTGAAAATGGCAAACTTGGGATGCTCGGCTTTGGAGGAGTTATACAGTGGGTCAGGAAAACTGGGATCTCAAGGCAGGAGAGAGGTTTTTGCTTCAGCAAAGCAGCTGCTACAGAGACCTCTTTGCCAGCTGTGAGGTTTTGGGAAGGAGCTGCTGGTGTCACACAAAAACACATTTTCCTACTGCCTGCAGGCAGCAGCAGGAGACTCCCTGTCCGGGTGCTCCTCCAGCAAGTACCTGCTGAGGGGATCTACAGGGCCAAGCAGCCCAGGATGCCTTGGCTTCCCAGCCAGGAAGGGTGGGCTAACAGAGCTCATGGCTTTGCAAGGGGCTCGATCCCCATGCACAGGCCGGGTCAGAGCAGAGCTCTCATTCCCTCGATGGATTTGCTGTGTTCTTGCAGCTCCTTGGGCCAGTCTTGAGCAGATGCAATATCCCTTGAGAGTGCAGTGGCCAGGAGCTTGTTTTTAGCTTCCCCTGGGCACAGCAGTCCTTTTCTGGTGTCTGTACTGGTCCTGCCTTGCCACGGAGATGGGTTTCTCCTGGACGTTACCCCGGGTGAGGGTGAGAGCTGTCTGGTTTTTGAACGCAAGGGGACGATTCAGTCCTTTTGTGAGAGCCGATCAACGGCAGCAAATAAAGCTGCAGCTTGTGGGAGTAACAATTAAAGCCCATTATAACCTGCTAAACGAGTCAGGGACTGAAGTGTCTGGAAGAACTTGCTCTGTCCTTCCTGAGTGCTGTTTAGCTTTACCCATTTGCCTGATTCGGAGAAAAGATTGTGTTCTGCTGTGGAGCATCAGCTTGAGATTCCTGCCCTCACAACCAGGGCAGTGGTTCCCACGTCTGGTTGACTGATAGAAAACAAAACAAACTAAACCAAATTTCCCCAGTGATCCTTCTGAATGAAGGAACCTGCAACACCTCCTGTGTGCAGCACAGACAACACATCATAAATAAAAACACTCAGGTCAGTTTCTGAATGGACTAAAACTACAGCTCCAATGTTTTCACTGGAAGGATGAGTCTCTGTGACATCTCCACGTGTGAACCTGCCTGGAGATGCTTGGTGGAGATAACAGTGCAGGCTTCTTCCCAGCTCACACTGAGAGCTTTGGAGAAGGGAAAATGGGGGCAGAGAGCCCATATCTACATGGAAAAGGCAGGGTCTGAGCTGCTGGGGCCTGTGAGTTGATGACACACAGGCAGGATTTATGAGTGTTGAGCCCTGGAGACTGCCTGGGTGTCTGACTGCCCCCACTGCAAGGCAGGAATGCTTAAGAGCCACCTCAGCCTTTTTTTTCTAGAAGAACACACATATGACAGGGTTTATCTCCACAATTATCTCTCTGCTTTTAAGAACGAGAAAAAAAAGCCCCATCAACCCGCAACACGTGGTTTTTTTCATCCCTCTCTTTTTAGGAGTTCTGCTCATGTCCACGTTTTTTACATGCCTTCCAGACACAATCAGAAAGGAATAGTAGCTTTTCTCAGGTCTTTAGTGCAGCTCAAGGCATTTGTTTATTTGGTTTGAGTGGCTTGGACATTGCAGTGTTTTTATTTGGGGCAGCGTTGGGACAGATGGTGTGTCAGTCATCTGCAAAAACCAAGGGGGTCCATTGGGCTGGTGGGCTTATGACATGGTCCCACCACAGGAGCTGGGGTTTTCTGTGACAAAGTCCATGTCTGTGGGCCTCAGGGTTACCACACCCCATGGCTATTTGTCTGGGATTTTCAGATGCCTAGAAATCTTGCCCAAATGGGTAAAGTCCTCAGATGCCACAAGGATGAGAAGAGAAAGGGGACATGCCATGGAGAACTTCTCTGTCAAGGACATAGCTGCCCCTGTTGTCCTGGCTTAGGATGTCCCAGGTCTTTCTTACAAAGAGTGGGGAACAAACAGCCTTCAGAACCAGTTCAAGGTGACATCAGCCCCTCCATGTCACCCTGCCCACACACAGAGACAGAGGAAGATAAACTCCTTCACCCTGCTGTGCTCTCCAGCAAGCTAAGTCAAAAAGGGAGAGGTGTAGTTAAGTGTTACACCACTCTGTTTGCAACAGTGAGGCTGGCAGTTATTTGCTCTCTGATCCTGGGGAAGGGCCAATTATTTTCAAGGAGGAAAATGCCATTAAACCAAACCTGAAATACATGTGTTGGAGATACAATATCTATTGAAAAATGGATGTTCTTGGCCAAGATGTCATTGTTTATTCTGCCATAGGAGGTGTTAACTAGAAGTCTGGTTTGTGCAAGACTTCCCTTCCACCTCTGAGGACTCAATAGCATCTGTAACCCACTCTGGATGGCAAAGCTCTTGTCCTCCTCTTCACATGTCATCCTGAAAGAAGGACAGGTTGCAGGGCTAAAACCAGGGAGAGAGTTTTGCAGCTGGCCCCTTGGCCTCCCTAGCTAAGAGAGAGCTGTCAGCAAGCCAGAGAAGCATGGTGAGAAGATGGGGACAGCAGAGGTTTGTGTTGCCATGCAGCTTGAGATGGGATTGATCTGGCATCATAATGTACCCTGCACCATGATTTATGATCAGTGTCCCACAGGTGAGACCATATGTTCCCTTAGCTACCCATGGGGGAGGTGGCAGGGTCATCCTTGCTGTCCCCACACCCATATAGGAGCTCACTGCTGCTAACCCAGTCCCCTCTGTGGTTTTAGCTCTGAGGTTTAGCAAACCCTGAGGCCTCGGTTATTCTGACAAAGAAGATGCTCAGATTATGCTCAGATTTTGACCAGCTTGGACCCAGCAGCCTCGTGGAGTGAGGAGTGAACCAGGGACATCCCCACAGGGCTATCTTGCTGACAGAGCAAGGCTTCATTCCAGTGGCTTTGATTTTCAGCAGATTGTGCCACGTGAGTCCCCCTGCTCAGTATTATGAAGGGGGGAGCCAGCCTTAGGTTAAAAATAAATATCTTCAGTAATTAACAGGCATGGTCGGGAAACTTCCGAGCACCGTCCATTTCTCAGAGGCTTCAAAATTCCCAAATCAGGGCAGTTTTCTCCAAGTTGCTTTTGGTTACACAGCGACTCCGGGGGGATTTGCTGCTGTTTGTGTTGCAGTGACGTGGAGGTATTTATGGCCTTAGACTTCTGCTTATCTGATCCAACCCCTGCCCTCCACACTCCTGGTATGATGCCAATCCCCAGCCACTTTTCCTCCCTCTGCCTGTGCCCCTTCGGAGGAGGTAATATCCGAAGCCAACAAAAACCAGGTAGCTCTCCCTAGGAGCTTGTGGAGATGAATTTCTCTGTTATTTTCAGCAGGCTGCAGGAGTCACCGTGCCGATTTACTCTCTTTTGTAGAGGGCTTTGAAGAATAAAGACCCTTGTGTTGTTGACTACAGAGGGCTAAAGCAGCGTTGTGACCACGTCAGCACCGTTAAGAGAATCTGAAGCGGGACTCTGGCTGTTCTCCGAACTGCAGCCAGTATCTGAGTTACCATCCCGCGGGGGATTTGTTGTTGGAAAATAACGTAATTGACTTTGTCCCGTTTCCAATTTCACAGAGAAACGAGGCAGGGTCCAGTGGGCTGGCTGCTCCCGCAGTTGTCTGAGGCTGCTGAATGCAGCCATCAGTACAGTGCGTCCCTTTGTACTTTCTTCCCTTCCTGACTGCGGGGTGACATCGTCACGGGCTGGTGCTGCCCGGTCCCACCAGGGAGCTGCGGCCGCTACAATAGAGGCACCGCTCCAACCGCCCCGGAAAGCCACTGGGACCCTCCCCCCCAGCACCCCCCTGGGATCCCAGTCTGGCTTTTAGCCCCAAACAGCTGACTTTTCATTAAAGATTGCCTATTTTACTTATTTTTAATGGGAGAGGAAAAGACCGAGGGCGGCGCAGAGATGGTCCCAGCCAAGGTGGTGCTTGGAGCGGGGACAGAGGTAAATTGCTTCGGGCAAGTTGCAAAGCTGAACAACTTTTATTGAATTAAAGTGATGTCCAGTGAAGCCTGGACCTTATTGTGTTTGGTTCAGTGCTAACGGAGCAGTACAAACCCTACAGCCCAAGGGCTGCTGAAAGATGCTACATCTGGACTCATAAATTCCAAGTGCCTGGGACCATTTGTGGGCTCTCAGACCACAACCACAGAAGGTCCTGTGTCCACTGGCTCCCTTTAGGCTGGGAAACATGGCAGCCACATGCAGACTCTGTGCCAGGAGTGACCCCTTGCCCATGCTAATGTGCAAACCATCCTAGGGAGCTGTTTGGGAAGCTGCTGTCTGGCACAGGGCAGAACTCCTGGAGGCCATGCTGGCTGATGCTGCTGTCAGGTTCTATGCCCAGGAATATACCCTGGCACCAGGTTATTTGTAGAGACACCACCTCAGCAGATGAGACAGGCTAATATCCCATCCTATGCTACTGGGGGGGAAATGAGGCACAGAGATACAGGGTGACTTGACAGATGTCCTAAAGAAAGTCTGTGTCAGAGCAAGGACTGGTTCCTCATCACACTTTCTCATTCAGGTGGAGGACAGGCTTTGAAAGTTGCCTTTGTCTCCTCCAGATTTTCTTTTCAAACCTCTGAGAGGCACTGGATGTGCTTCCAGTTTGGGGATGCCCATCTGGCCATTTGGGCAGCCTGAAGTGCTCACCTTGGTAGCTGCTGGCACAGGACAGAGCAGAGCCAAGCACTGAACCTTCCCTTTGCAGCAAACCCACATCACAAGCATCACCCTTTTCAGGGCAGTCTGTGAGCATTTGAGGTCAATTGGTGAAGAAACATCACCCTCAAGCCAACACTTGAGCACAGCTGTTCTATCCCCTTGGACTGCCTCATATCTCCATTTGCTAAGCAGAGGTTGTCATCTTGCTTTGTGTGTGGCTGCAAGGAGTCAGATATGAGACTGATAAGCATCATCCAGGCCATATCTAGATTAAGAAGTAATTGCCACATCTAGATTAGCAAGAGAGCAATAGGAGATTATCAGGAGATCAAACAAACTGGTGCTGAGGGATCAACATCTACACTATGTGCATTTCAGTCATTACTCCAGGTAAGAGATATATATATAAAAATTGAATTTTGAGCAGCAGAGCTGTTCTGCAAACTGGACCACTATGGGGTGAGGGAGGCCAAGCCAGAGAGCTGCTGTGAAGCAGCATCACTGCTTTGAACAGAAATGTTAAGGCAGGAGCAGACAGAAGCACCTCGGGCTTGATCCAGGGTTCAACAGAAAGGTTCTCATTTACTTCACTGCTCCCCGAGTCAATCCCTCAGGGTTTGTCTGTATGCAAAACTTAATCTGGATTAGGATGGGGTAGGGATTTAAGTAAAGTAACTCTTCTGGAATAAACTCACTTTGTAACACAGAAGCTCTGGATGGCTTGGTCAGGAGGAGCTGAGTTACATCATGTTTAGGATGATGAAATGCATTTTCAAGAGAATGTCCTTGTGGTGTTTGGTCACAATTACCCAGTGAACACTTGAAAACACATCCATTCCCTGCAGGAGAGACAGAGCTCCCTGCACATTTGGACTGCTTCTGTGGGCTGATTTGCCAGAGCAGCTCCAGGGCTTTCAATTTTCCTCTCTTTTCCTGCACATTGAGCAAGAGCCTAAGATCCTGCATGCCCAGCAGTCCTGCTCCCCTGCCAGGGGGTGCAATGGATGCTGGAGCATCAGCCCAAAACATTTACATGGTCATTACTCAAATCCTGTCCCATACACAGCAGCTCCTGAAGTCCAGGAGCACTTCAGAGCAGTGTGCAAGAGACTAAATCTGGCCTCAGCACAGCTCTGCTTGTTTGAATTCCACCCTCCTGGAGTGCAGGTGGGTCCCCCTTTCCAGTACCTGCACCCCCACTTGCTTTGAGAGGCACACTTTGAATGCAAAAAGACCAAATTGCTTCGTTAAATAAGACATCACTGAGTGACAAAAGCACAAGACCTGCAAGGACCACAAGCCCTGTTTAGCTCACCGTGCAGAGGACAGGATAGGAGGTGGAGGTATCTTGTTGATTGCAAGTATTCCTCCTCCATGGAAACCAGTGTGAATGGGAGGATTTGATGTAGGATTTTTTTCTCCTACCCGAGTGTTTCTGCAAGGCTTTATTTCCAGTCAGGTTTAAATGGCCTGTTAAATATTTCTACCACTACACACCCTCTCCAAAAGAGTTGGTTTGCATTTGGCTCAGGTTAATTGTTCATAAGCACCAGTCCATAAGCATAAAAGTTTCCAAATATTCTTTTTCTTCGTTTTCTTGCTATTTATTCTGTGAAGGTGATAACATTGATTTCAGCTCACTGTTTTTATCAGTCTGCACAAGGACAAATGAGAAGGTAAAAAGGAACCACCCTTCTCTCCCATGAAATGGAGCTACTGTCATGCACTGAAGCAGAGAACAAGCCCTTCACCATGCTATAGATATATATAACCTGGCTGGCAAAGTACATTTTCATTTGACATGCCTGATTCCACAAGTATGTGGTGGCTTCTCTGTAGAAACCTCAGCTTTTCAGGTGCCTGAAAATTCGCATGTTCCACGTTACTTGGTAGTTTGCTCACATCCCAATCTCCTGGAGGCAAGCAATTGCAGACCCTCTAAGCTTTCTTTAAAGACTACTTGTCTTTCTGCCTCTCCTGGGAAGATGGAAACCTACTCTGAATGTAACCCCCACGCAACACTGCAAGGAACAATAATGTACATGCAGTTTCTTGCTTTACATGGTTTTCTGCTCTAAAGCCAGAAAAGGAGACCTGTCTATTTCTTTTTCTGTTTACTTGGACAGACACACACAGCCCTCCCTTCCCAGTAGACTGGCTTATGTGTGCTGAGCTTTCCCACAGCTTCCAGAAGAATGGGAAGAGATGGTTTTTGACAGTTGGGTTTTGATAATGGAGCTTAATCACAACCACAGTATAAAAAGCTGTCATTGCTTTCCTGCTGCAACCACCTTCAGGTGTAGATGTACACACCAGTTGGCCTACTGGGTAGCAATGGGAATGGAATGAGGGATCTCCAAGCAAGTGGGAAGGATTTTTCCCCATCCTCAAAGACTTCCTAGGATTTCAAAAATGTGCTTATTCTGGGATAAAGTGAAAGAACCAAATTACCACATTTTTGCAACCTCCATGGAAGGGCTCACACAACTGCACCCCACTTAGCAAAACCATTACCTGCCCTGTGTGAGACCAGCTTCCAGCCCTTGCACTGTCATTTTCTCCTGTGTCACCAAGAACCAGGCTACAGGGTAATCTTCAGCCTCTCCCATCCTTTTCTTCTGGAGCTGTTCCACTGTATAAACACTGCTCATTGATGCAGCTGTGGAGAGACTTCCCACATCCCAGGGGACTGCTCTCACCACGAAATTATTGTCACCCTTGCTCTCGTCCAGTGGGGATTTAATTATTCTTACAAAGTGAAGTAATTTCAACTGAAGAAAACAAGAGGCACCCAGGTCGGAGTAGCCCATAATTATCACAGTAGGGAGCACTGTCCTGGGACAGGAGATTTCCCAATCAGACGCTGAAAACCCTGCTCTGTGGGGGTAGCAGGGGAGAGGAATGTTATTGTCTTCTCCATTTTGTGAATGGTTTTCTCAGACTCATGAGAGGGTGACAGAGTTTGAGATATGTGTCTGCTCTGGAAATGCTGAATCCAAGAGCTTCAACATTTCCCAATTTTTTAATTTAATCCAAAAGCATTTGCAAATATGCATCATATTTGGCAAATAACTGTGGCCACCCTGAAACCACATTTTTAGCAAATAAATGATTCACTGAGTAAATTTAGCTCATCTTAAATGACTATTTATATCATGGGAACACACCCTGTCACTGTTGGGGCTTCACCATGTTGAGTACTATCCAGAGCTTACAGCCAGACGTGTTCTACCACAAACAGAGCCCGAGAGGGGAAAAATAAAGCCCTGCCTATTTCACAGGCAGCTTTTTGCACCAGCACAGTTGTCAGCCTCACTGGGTTGGAAAAGCTGCACCCTGCTTTGCTAACGTACCTCAGACACCTCACATCGTTGTGGGACTGGGAACCAGAGCATCCCCTGGCTGATGGCCTATCCCACCCTCTCTGCCACCAGCACAGCAGAGCCATCCATCCTTTTCTGAGTTCCCTTCCCCAGAACAGAATCATCTCTCGAGAAACCTTTGCCTTAGACCGACGACAGCCTGCAAACCCCGAACGGGTTAACCCCCCTCAGCCAGCATCCCGGTAATGAAAGGTTTCACTCTTTGTCACCTAATGGTCTTGTGTCTAAAATACAAGCCTAGCTGCCTTCACTTGAAATGTTTTTAATCATTGTGGAATAAAAACCTAGCCTGGCCAGTGCCAACCAAAGAGATGTTTGTCTGCTCAGCAGATTTTATCAAAGCTTCCTTGATGTCTCTGCCTTTGTAATGCTAAGCACTTCACTGTTTGGCATATTTAAAGTAGGATGCGGTACATGTGAAGCATTTCACAGAGCGATGATGTATCGAGTGTGCTCTAGGAAGTAATGAAAGCAGCAGACTCATGATTTTTGAGCTTTTAATTACTTATTAAGTGGCATGACATAAAGGCTACGGGGGAGATTTTTTTTTTTCAGCATCCAACTTATTGACTTTGAAGTCGGTGCCTAAATACCCTTTGTGCCTTTGAAACTTTCCGTCTGCTCACAGGGGAACGTGCTGCTGCTCTGGGCTTTGTTTCACGCTGACCACATTTGTTCGGAGGAGAGAAGTGGAGGGATGGGAGGCTGCTCAGACACAGGTCTCTGCCTTCGACATGGTGGATAAAGATGAGGGACAGGCTAAATACATGTCCTTTGACAAAGGGTATAGAGAGGGCCCTCGGCGCAGAGCCTGGAGCAATGAGTTCTGACCTGGCCTTAAAAATGCCAGCGCTACAGGGGGCAAATAACCATAGCAGCCCCTGGGGTGCTTTTAATGAGTTGAATTGCAGTCGGAGTCCAGCTCTCCATCACTCATAAGCCACTGCCACAGCTGGTTTCAGCAGATGTCCCCTCTGACAGAAAGGGCCTGGCAAAGCACAGTGGTTGGCCTCGCCACCATCTCCTTCAGGTCTGCTGGGACTGCTGTGACAAGAATGTCATCCAAAGCTTCAGGAGCAATAAAGTCAGGAAAGGCTCAAAAGAAGAAAAGTCACTCATATTCGGGTTTGGGGTTTTGGGAGTAGTTTGCAGGGCGAGGGGCAGGGGAATTAGCATCTTCTGAAGGAAACACTTTCCTCCCACTTACGATAAACCAGGAGAACGTGGTCTCCTAGAAGGGTTTCTCCATGATTGTGAGGATGAAGCCAGATCCTTCCTTCTCCACTATCTAGAATAACACTCACTGTGTCAAGCTGAGATGTCCTTGTGAGCAGAAATCCAATTTTTCAGGCAGTCAGTAGCTGACCCAGCAGTGAAAATGCCTTTTTTTTTACAAGTCCTTCTGATTCCAAGAAATGCTCATGGATCACGAGCCCAAGATGCTCTCTGTGGCTCCAGAGGCTGCTAAACTGCTGGGGGTCATGTCAAAGCTGGAGCTACATGGAGAGAAACTCACCCTGCAGCTGCCCAAGGCACCCTCTCATCCTCCTGTCTCTAAAAATGAGGTGTCATTCTGGCATCTTCAATCAATATCAAAAGCTCCTTTCAAACAGAAAGAAAAAGGGAAAAAAAAAGAAGGAAAAAAAAGGGGTGGCTGCCTGCTGGAAAACTCCCCTCCCCACCGATGGAGAAACGAAACACCAAGAGTGTGGTGTGTGTATTTTTATCCTCACTGAAGGAAAAAAAGCAAAGCCACAGTTTCCCATGTTCAATAAGTGACCAACACAATCACACAAGGACCCCAGTGCATTTCTAGCCCCTGGAAAAGTTTTCTTTAATTAGGACAGACACACTGCTCAGTCAACACAACATCAATGTCCAGGCTCAGGACTTGATTAACCCACTTGGTACAAACCTTGCTGCTTGTTCAGATCTTCCAGGGAAAAAGAAAGTGGGAATGATTCAAATTCACTATCTTTAGAAATTATTTTTTTTTCCCTTTCTGTCATTTTCCACCCCCCCTTAAGAATCAGAAATACCACTGTCCTGCTTCTTCCCATTTCTGAATCTGCAAAACTGTGTCTTTTAAATGGATTTTTCTTAGCACTGGTAGGATCTGTGCAGACTCACCCAGCTGGGCAGCTGCAAGGGGGTTTGATTCTGGAGTAGAATGACTCAAGCTGCTTCCCAGTATCACAAGCAGGACATGAAAGGGTTCCATCCTGGTATGTCTCTGAAGCTTTATTAGGTCATATTATTTAGAAAATCTACTGCATAAAACAATAATTAGGGTTTTAAAAGTCCTGCAGTCTACGCTGCTCATGATAGATTAATTTGCAGGCCTTTTTTGGGGTATAATTATTTTGCATTTATTACTGCAGGTCCAATAAAGAGCAGAAGTGAATCCTGTTTAAAAAAAAAACCAAACCAAAGCTGAAGGCAAAGGGCTGTATAGTAACATCTTCATTTTACTACTGGGAACTGAACATCAAAGCCATTAAGGACCATGTTAAAAAAAAAATGCATGTAAGATCAGTGTAGAGACCCTGAAGATTCCATTTAGCAAAGCCTCAAATCTGAAGGTGCTGTGTGCACCTCACTTTTAGATTTGCAGTATCATGGGCTCAGCTCTGCTGCTGAATGCAGTCAGCTGCAAGTGGCATGATGCCTAGGTCATGCTGAGGTCACACCAAGCTACATTAGCATCCAGAAATGAGACATTCCTCTGACTAACACCCCAGAGGGTTCCTACCCACTCAGTGCTCCGTGCACCCACACAGATGGGTAAGGCAAAACGGGGCACTTAAAGACCCATTTTGCCTTAAAACTTCTCATGGCATAAAGCTGGACATCCCAGGAGGTGGGCAGAAGGTGTTTAATGTGCTCCACAGCCTGAGGATAACTTAAACTCTCCCCATCCCACAGCAGGTCAGTAGGTTGGCCAGGTAGGTGGGCACAGCTCATCCACCTTTTGCTGGGCTGTTGCACATCAAAGAACTCAAGTGCAGCTTTTTTTCTAACAAGGGTTTTGGGATCTCTCCTGTACCAGTCTCTAAAGATCAGGTGCTGCAAATGCCTTATGTTGAAATACCATAGAATCACAGAATGTCAGGGGCTGGAAGGGACCTTGAAAGTTCCTCTAGTCCAACCCCTCTGCCTGAGCAGGATCCTTTAGACCAGATCCCACAGGAACAGATCCAGGTGGATTTTGAATGTCTCCAGAGAGAGACTCCACAACCCTCCATGGAGATTCCTTTATTAGACTGGGCCCTAAAGCACTTCTCTTTAGAAGTCAGTGGTAAAGGGGGGACACAACCTCAGGCTCAGCTAATTGAGGAGGGATTTCTGCAAATTTTAATCATGATTTTGTCCTCCCTCTCTCTGAATCCCATGTCACAGGATTGGGCTTTTGGGGCCATTCTCTCTCCCTGGGTCTTTCTTGAAAATACATATTTGGTGTTTGGTTTTTTGAGAGAAAAATTGATAAATTCCCCCAAAAGGCCCGGGGGAGAAGTTGGCCACAGCACATCTGAGCCGTTTGCTGCCGTGGCTGTGGCACCACCAACCATGATGTGCAAGGTGAAAACCACAGAGTGTGGGGCCACGAGCTGAGCTCCACTGGAGCCGAGCAGGGGCGGCGGGAAACGCGTCTCAGCGCCCGCTTGTCACCTCTGCAAGGAGCACTTCAAAACCACCCCAGGAAAAACAACCGAGGAGATGATTTTTTATCTCCTTCTCAAAATCTGAAGTCTTTATGTTTCCTTTCATGCACGCACGGAACTCGTGCTAACAGGATGTGCTGTGAAACACCCAGGGCCCAGATTGTACTCTGCTCGTGCCCAGTTTTCATCCACGGTAGCTCACCTGCAGTCACTCCAGACTGACATCAGCACAGCTAACAGAAGGATCTGATCCTTCAACTCTGCCAGTGCAATAAGATCAGAGGGTTTAGGCACTGGTAGGCTAGCTGATTATTCAGCTCTGTTACACCAATAGAGAGGCTGAGGGATCCTGTCTATAAAATAATAGTTTTAAAAGAGTAATTTAAAGTTGTTTTTTTAAAACAACTAGTAGGTGTCAACTAAGAGCTGCTTGCCTCACTGCACTGTCAGGCCAACAGCCACATGATAAATGAGTAGAAATGAGGGGCACTGGTTTGTGTTATCCATTACAGGAACATAAAGCTCATAATCAGCTTTCTCCTCTTCTCTTCTCTTCTCTTCTCTTCTCTTCTCTTCTCTTCTCTTCTCTTCTCTTCTCTTCTCTTCTCTT
>JANHGL010012664.1:0-47735 GCA_024611195.1 Ceyx melanurus | reverse complement strand
TTCTCTTCTCTTCTCTTCTCTTCTCTTCTCTTCTCTTCTCTTCTCTTCTCTTCTCTTCTCTTCTCTTCTCTTCTCCATTAAAACTGGTAAAGCAGAAGTGTGCAGCCAATGCGTATGGAAGAGCATGTGCAGGAGGGGATGTGAACTTGGCATCGTGTTCACTGTGTATTTAAAGAACTGCAGAGGCTTCAGAGTAGTTCCCCATGTGGACACACACATATGTTCACACTCCCACTTCTTTTAGTGTCTCTGAAATGAGAGTCTTTTTTCTTTTCTTTTTTAAATTCCTTTTTAGCTTCTTTCTTTTTGGAGGCATTTTAAATTGAACTATAAGGAAGTGACTATGATTCCAGAGACACAGACTGATACCCTAATGCTTTCTTTAGATGGCTGTATCCAGGCAGCATCATTCAAGCCACTCACCCCCACTCAACTGGAGACCAGCCCACTGAGGTCTGGAGTGCAATTCATCTCCTCCTACAACAGATGCCTAAAATAAAGCAGAGGAACTGCACCCTGAAGTGCCTACTCCTCTCCATGGGTGTCTCGGAGGCTGCTACATACATTGGTGCCCCCACAAGCAGGGAGAATGTGCAATTCCATAGGGTCTCTCAGCAGAGGTTAAGGTATGGGCTCTACCTTCTTCCCCTTGGCAATATGGTCTGTGGTGCTGCCCTGCTCAGCTTAGGCTTTCTTCTTGTCCTGTTCAAACAATCACTTCCATTACTTGGTCTCAACATCTAAGGGAGCCTCACTAGTGTTATTCAGGGGCTCTGTGCTCACACTTTGCAGGGCTGCAGTGTCATTTCCCATGCAGACAAGCTTTGAATGCACTTCAGTATCTCCAAACATTCATGCATCTGCCTCTGAAGAGCCTTTGCTGGTTTTCCTTCGATAAAGATGAAAACAGAAGCATTCAGATGAGTTGGTTCACAGGATCTGAAAGTTCCCATGGAGTCAGAGAAATCACAATTCACTCGAGCAACACCCGGAGGTAAGATTACATGGTGTGGGTGAGCATCTCTAATCCTCCACACTGACCCACAAAGAAGGTATCTTTTATTATCCCATCCAGAGGGCTTTTAGCTTCAATGGGCTGTGGTTTTTACATGTAGAGGTCTCTGCCCTGGTTGGGTGAAGCCCTGGTGAGGCAGAGGTAAGTCTTGTAAGACTTTTCCCCTGAGAATGAATGTGTGCAGTGGGGGACACACTGTGCAGCTCCATTGGAAGGAGCAGATGTTTGCAGAGAGGTAATTCAGAGGCATCAGAGAACTATTAATTCGTTATTTACATGGCACCTTTTAAAAGAGGATTTCTGAATGCTCCATAGACTTTAACTAAGCCCTCCTATCTGTGCAGGCTTAGCTGCCTGAGTCAAGTGAGCAGCTTCAGAGCAGGTGATGAGGCAGCAGCCAGGACAGGGTCAAGCCTCCTAACTCCTACCCTGTGCTGCTAACCACAAAGCATCCCCTCCCCTTTGTCAGGAAGGCTAATCCTGTAATGTGACTCTTGAGCAACGTTGAGGAGCCAGAGCCTAAATAAAACTTCATTCCAAAATAGCACGTATGAAAATGAAGATAAGGCTCAACAAGTTGTAACAGATGCCTGTTAATTAGTCACTGCAAGGCGCTTTCAAATGAGAGCTGTGTTTCAGTGCACGAGCCATCCACAGAGGCTGCTGTCCCCACTCTTCTGCAGGAGTGATGAAGGAGAAGGAGCAAGACCGGACACCCTTACTGTGCTTAACCCTACGGTCTAGTTGCAGCCAGGCAAGCCCTGCTTGCTTTGTGACAGTGGACTCAGCCCAGCACTAAAAAGGCAAGAATTAGTGTTGCACACTTGCCCAGCAATCCCAGCATCAGGCAGTTCTGTAGGTGCAGGGTAACCACAGGAGAAATCAGCCAGGACTAATGGGCTCTTATATAAGCGCAGACAACACATCCCCGTATCATCTTATTACATTTGCCTTGATACTTGCATTTTATCTTCATTTATATCACATATTTCTGAACCCAGTAGTAAACAGTTTCTCCTCTTTCATAACCCTTAATGATACAAGTTAGGCTTTTTTTTTCCCAACTCTTTCAGATTACCATTTAAATTAACTATATAAATCAGGCCCTGGCCTCTATTACACGGGAAAACAATTGGGTTCTGTTTAACTTAGGAATCTGCAGTGTTTATAGATAGACAACCCCGAAGGTAAGTTACTAAACTAGTTTCTAGTTGCACTGATCTGTTGCCAGAATACATAAATTATTAACTGAGAAGTAACTCTGGAGAGTGTTGTGTATTTAAGTTCATATTTGGTAGGGCTGGGGATATGTGGCTTGGCCATAAGTAGACACTAGAAATATTAATCACTTTCAAGTAGAATTCTATATTTTAATTGCCGAGAGGAGACTTCTTTCTTTCAGTGTCTGACTAAGAAACCCTTCCCTTGCTGCATTTAAGCCACAACCCTACAGGAAAACTCCCCCTGCTTTCCCCGAGGACCCCGGTGTTGAGTCCATGGGAGTCTGACCATTTATTTCGGCTGATCAGAGACTCCAGATCCCTGTGACACATAAATCTATCTGCTTTGAACTCCAGCTACTCCAAATTTAGTGTGCTGTCACTGGAGCACAATGTGGAGAGTCAGATAATAGTATTTCCCTCCTTAAACAACGCCAGGCACTCGGAACACTCGCCGGTGCCAAGGTCCAAGTGAAGAACCCTCTCCCCTGCTCTTTTGTGTTAACTGGGGGGGCTGCTGTGAGTTTAGCTGCCCTTCAAAGTGCAGAGGGTCACAGGAGAAGTTAAAATGAGCTTCCTGGCTAAGTTATGGAGGGCTGAGATAGTCCTTTCATGGAAATTATGGGATGTCACCTGGGCATGGTGTGTGCTGAGTAGTAGGGTAGTGCATGCTGAGAAAACACATCTGCTCTTTATCTTCACATCTTCCTAATGGTCTAGGTGGGATGGCAGGGCAGCACTTTGATCCTCTGTCTCGAGGTTAAATTGGACAATATATGGTATCTTGGCTGCTCTGGTGGGCTAGCCCTGCTGCAGAGGATGGGGTGGTGAGGAATGCAAGCTGTCTGCGTGCCACTCAGTCCCTGGGTGGATTTAACACTAATTACACTTTGCTTCTCCCACCCCCTTGGAATAAATGTCTTCCCAGCTGAAGAGCACTGCAGCCAGAAGCTCAGAGAGAAAGGGGAAGACAGCCTGAGGAGGCTTGGTCCCAGCTGGGCAGATAACACTCCATACTTCACCTTGTCCTGGAAGTCCACATAAATTAAACTTTTTCTCTACAACCCACTATTCACTTAGCAGAGAGAAGTCCAAGTGTATGGAGTGTCACCAAAAGGAAATTGCCTTCTAGAAATGCCCAGGAGCCCACACTGGATGGGTGAGCAAACCAGCAGCAAGTGCAGGAGCCATGAAGTGCCCCATCCCTCTGCTAGCAGCTGGTCCATCACAGAGCAGTTCAGAAGAGTGGGAGAGCCATTTGCATGGGGAACAAATCAGATTTCAATAGCTACACACAGCCACATCTTGGCCAGGCACCTACAGCCTGCTGTGTGAGAAGGGTGTTCACCTTCTGTATAATCTTCACCCACGCCAGATGAAAAATCCCTTTTTGGCTCTACAGGTGCCACAAATATTTCACAAACACTTTCACAAACCCCTGTGGTTCCTTGCAATTTGGTGGAAGCTTTAAACTCATTAAGACTCATTTTCTTTTCTACCTCAATGAGGGTAGAAAAGGGGGGCTAAAGGATGAAAAACCATCACCCTCACTTGTGCAGTACCTAACACTTCACCATCCCCATGTGTATGGACCTTCACTGCATCTGGAGGTTAGTGCTGCCCTTTAGCAATATGGGGATTAGGTGTGGATTTCAAGTGGATTTAAACACTTAAATATCTTTAAGCAACAGAGATGTACAGACTTGGGGGCTATAACTCAGGAGGTCCATGGAAATGTAAGGAAGAGAGCCCAGTTCCCTAAAGAGGTGTGACAGCTGCCAGGCAACTTTTTCCTCACAAATGGCAAGGCTGACTGTGGGGAGCTGAGTGCTGCTGGCATTAGTCTGGGACAGCCTGGCCATCCTGCATCCTCTTCTCATAGTGTTTTCTCCAGGTAAGCCCAGTCTTCTGAGCAGTAGCATGAGATTTCTTTGAGAATAACAAGGGAAAGGTCTTACTTGCATTGAGCAGCCATGGTTGCCACCTGCCAGAAATGGAAATAAACCCAAATCTGGACATTTCAGAAATGGAAAGGTTCTGCTTTACAACTCCTGAAGGCCACTAAATTTCATTTGATCTGGACGTTTTTATGCCATCCTCAAAACTATTGTGTAGTGGTGTGGGTGAATGTCTGTACTGAGTTATTATACCAGGCTCCTGTGCTTTATTTCAGTTCCTCAGCATCTTTATCAGGGTAAAGTGGAAAGCTTTGTGGTTACAGTTTTGGGCACGTTGATAGACACCCACTTTGTGACATTCTGCAAGTCACAAAGAAATGCCCTCCATTTTTCCTCCATAAAAAAAGGGCAAGAAAGCCCTTCCCTGCACCAGGAACAGCTTCTGAGTCAGATGCCACCAAGCCATGGAAGCACCCAGGTGATCAGCTGCTGTGACTCCCTTGGTTGCAGCAAGACAGAGCTGGATGTAGCTGTGAAGCTGCTCCAGTCCTGGATGGAGACAAACTGAGACAGAGCCTGAGCACTGGGACTGTTTCTATTGATGCTGCTGCTCGTCTTCCTAAAGCACAACAGCAGAAATTGAGTCAAATGCCATATCTGGAGAGTTTTTGCTTTAGTGAGAGGACAGTGATCTTCAGAGGTAAGGGGCAAGGCAAACACTGCACTCTTGTGAACTGCCTCCGTAGACAACAATTGTTGGGCTCATAAATTATTGATTATCAGATGTTAGAATTTATGTATTTTTCCTAAAATGAGTTCTGACAGCATAGAGGCTTTAAGAAAAGAAAAGAAGAAAAAAAAAAAAATAGACAAGACTGCTTGTTTAAAAATTCCTCTTTTCTCTCCAGTTCCTGAAATGCTGCTGCACTGCTGAGCTGGGAAATACGGTGTCTTTTTAAGAGTTCCAAGATTTTTGCCTAGAAGGAAGAAAACACTGTTCAGGTTTGTCTCTGGAGGATTTAATGATCACATGGTAAACTTCTCCTGAGAAAGGAAATAGCAGTCCATGGGTAATACCCCAGCTAATGCTGTTTTCTCCCCTCTTTTCTTCCTCAAAGGCCCAGCTTCTCTCTCCAAGCCTTTGAGCTTTTCCCTGTAACAGGAGGATGCAGAGACACGGGGTGATGTGCCCTTCACAAACTGATTCGACATACTCAAATATTCCTGCTGCAGCTTCAATCTTCCTGCTTGATCTAAACCCTTCTGTGCCCTAAAAACCACTGCATGTGGTGTGCTCCAAAGCCAGAAGAATTGACATAATGTTCCTTTATAGCTGGTGTGCAACACTCCAAGCATCTGTGCTCCTGCATCCCAGTTGCATTTCAGAGGGCTTCAGCTTCTTACTGGAGGGACACAGATACTGGAGAACAAATGATTTCCATTTTCCCCTTCCTCTCTGTGAGGCATGTAAAACCTGCTGCCTCTCTGCTCAGAAAATCCTGTGTGGAAACCTGCAAAGAGATGAGATGAAGGGGCAAAAGACTGTCATTTTTTACGGATCAGCCTCCAGTTGAGCAGCTCAGCATTGTTCCTGGACCCAGACAGAGCAATAACACTCCTGGTTTTGATGCTGTGTTTTTTTTCTCAGAGGCACAGAGGGACAGAGGAAAGCCCATCTGCAGGGTGGAAGCACCCACGAGGCTATGGGCAGAACCGGTGTGGCAATCACATCCTCCATGCTCTCTCCACCCAAACCTTTACTGTAAAGAACAACTCTTTGGGGTTACAGCTCCTAGTACTGGCACTGGCTTTTCTGGGAGACCATGAGCCATGTCTTTAACCACCCTGCACCAAATTCTTCTTATAAATACTACAAAATAAGGAAGAAGGTTGTTTGTTTGTTTTTTTTTTATGTGCAAGAGCATCAGTACCTTTGACCTGAGGTCTCTTCCAAAAGATAAAGACTTATGTATTTTATTTTTTCTAATCACCACCAGTGTGTGACTCTCAACCCTTTGGTGTCCAGGTACTGAAAAAAAGCACAAAACTCCCTTGTTACCTGGTTCTGCTTTGCAGACCAAATCAGATTCTGGGGAGCCAAGCCACTCCCTGCTTGACCTGACAGTGGTTTTAAGTCACATCTTGCCCTGTTTGCTCATCTTCCTGCTGGCCAGGGTTTATTTCCATGTGTGAACAGGCTGAGCTGGCTACTCTAGTAGCTGTACAAGAAAACACTGGGGACATGGTGGAAATGGGATGAACACTTGGTCCCCTGCACTGAATTGGGTGCAATCCCCTCTATCCAGATCAGCAGTGCTGTATTTTTTTGGGCAGCAACATGGCCGGATCTGAAGCAGGGAGGGACCCATGCCCTCTCCTCACACCCACATGCCTGCTGCTCTTCAGTTTGCAAAGCAGCAGAGAGTGGTTTGGGTATCTTTGGGCAGATCAGTTCTTTGTTCTCTGTGTTTCTTGCTGCCTTGTTAGTCACGAAGGCCGTGGGCTGTGGCCTCAGGCGGCAGCAGCAGTGGCTCCCAACTCCGACCTTCCCATTGCCTGATGGGGCTTGGGCCAAATCTTCCCAGGGTCTCCTTCAGCCCTCAGGGATTTGGTTTCCTTCTCCTACACTGAGCCAACTGTGCCCTATCACACAACAAAGCTTCTACAGTATTCTTGGCCCTCTAAGTAACCCATTATTGTTTATAGACCTCAAAGGACCTGCTGAATGTGAAGGTGAGACACAATGCCTTGGACACTGTCTCCTGTCTCTGCCTCTGTCTACACCTTACCAGAGAAATAGAAAAGACACTGTACAGCTGGAGATAGACCCAAGCCACAAATTCAAATGTGAATGAAGACAGAAGGTGTTTGGCTTCAGGGCTTTGGTTCTAATCCTTAAATAAAGCAACTTAATTTACAGTGTGCTTGGCCCAGAGGAACTTGTGAGAAGGGATGGAAAGTCTCCACCAAAAGTGATAGGTTTCATATGGAAATCTGTGGATGAGAGTCTTACAGCCTCTACTGTGGAGACATGGAGCCAACTCATCAGCACAGAGCCTTGTCATTTACATCCCTGCTGCAATGTACTTTCACTTGACACTGGCACACGCTGTCTCACTACACCTACAGAGTGTTTTATAAATACACTTTGTCCTGGCAGGGTGCAATCCCAGAGGATAAAGCTGGTTGTTATAAGCCACATACATGCAACGCTTGGAATTGCTTCACAGTTTCAGAGATGAGCAACCCTTGGGAAGTTGGGCAAAATTCTTTTGGTTCAGGTCCTCAGTCAATGGTGGTTTTTGTGCTGTTAATGTTTGCTGCATTTAGTGCTGCATGGATGAGCTGGGGCTCAGTCAAACAGGTGGAAAGCATCCCATTTAGTGCTGGAAAGGCACAGAATTAGCTCTTTCCTCAGAAACATTTGAACAGTTTTTTTGCATGAAACACCCTTCGAGGTGCAGGGTGTATTCCCTGAATCAGTCTTCTTGTTTCTTCATGGCATGGACATAATTCTTCCCATGGTTCTGCCATTGCTTCTATAGGCAAAAATCATCATCACATCTGAACAACAGCATTAGCTTCTTGTTTCCTCTGCAGCCAGGGGCTCGACTTCTTTTGGCAAAGCCCATTTTCCTCCTTTCTGCTCCCAACCAACCTGAAGGGAAAGGGATTAAGATGGAGACAGTTGCTCCAGCTGCAAGCCCTGCTGTTCAGTGAGCAAAGACAGGGTGGCTGCAAAGTTCCTACAAAGTGGAGGCTCCAGCCAGCCAGGGCTGGTGGCATCTTCTGCTTGGCACCCCCCCACATGCAAGCTCCTGGAGGTGGAAAGGCAGCAGCAACCTAATGCAGCTTCAATCTCCTCTGCCAGGGCAAGAAGGAAGATCATGCTGGATCTGGAGAGAGAAAAGGCTTTAGCCAAGAGCTTCAGAGCCTGTGAGGGTTCTGCAAAGAGTGTTTTAGACATTCCTGGTAGGAAAACCCCATGCTCCCATGGCCTCCTACCCTGAGTGTTTGCTGGAATGCATCTAGTAGCCTTTCTGTAGATGTTCCCAGGTGAGATGCTGGGAGCTGAAGCACCTACTTAGGAACTACCTGAGGAGCAGGGACAAGAGATGTGGTGCCCTTGGTCTTCACACCCAACTGACTGACTATCTGGATCACTTCTCCTTCCTTTGCCTGACTAAACTTTCTTTCTCTACACCATGCTGCAGGCAGGATCCTTAAATGGTCCCCAAAATCACACACTCTGGATGATCAGAGGTCTGTCTGCCATTCATTAAAAAAAAGAAAAAGAAAATCTTATCTTGGCTAAAAGCCAAGTCACAGCATTTGCAGCCTGCTGCTGCTGGTGGCAAACCAGAAGGATTTCTGGCTGGCAACGACCAGCTGCCTTCACATCCAAAAAACCAAACCTGCACCAGTGAACCAGAGTAAGGATGGGATGCAGCAGCACCCGGCACGCTGGGAGCAGCAAAGCTCAGTATCTCACTCACACCACAGCCAACCCAAGTTATTGAAGTGGATTTCTTCCAAGTTTCTGCCAATATAACTAAAATAATAAATCTGGCCTCTAGTCATTACTCAGTTCCAGGATGATGGGAATATTTCCTGCTTTCTGCTGGGTGAACCATCCTCACAGTGCCTCTAATTGGGAAATTATTTTTATTTTATTTTTTCCTCTTCCCAGCAGCACTCAGGAGAGGGTGGTAGACTGAAAAGAAAAACAACCAAAAAAAAAAATCACATCTGTTTACAAAAATCCATCTCTTTTCCCTGATTTTTATCAGGGGCAGACAGCTAACCCACACAACTGGCTGCTGGTGTCTGCCCAGCCCGGGGAAGGGCTGATCTGGGCGAGGTGCCTACCTGTGCTAGCTGTCTAGGGGAGCACAGCAGCCAAGGCAAGACAGCGTGGGCTGCAGCAGGGCCTGGCAAGCAGCAGCCCCTGGAGAGCTCATGCAGTGGTTGCCAGAGCTGTTCCCAGCCAGTTCCATGGCTCCCTGTGCCAGCTGATGGACCCAGCCTCTGGACCCGGGGGATGGAGCTGTGGTGTTGGTGGGATGTGCTGTGTGTGATCCTTGCCCGGGGGGCAAAACTGTGCTAATCCCATCACCACTCCCACAGCGTTTGGATGCTCAGGGTGCCTGGCTCCAGCATGTCCACCCTGAACCATCCTCTGCCACCCATTACCCAGAGCTGTGCCTGGGACTTTACTTTGGGTAAAACCTGTTGTGGGGGTTTTCCAACAGCATTCAGCCCTGGATATGCTCAGATGACTTCATGGCTGGGTGTCACTGATGCTGAGGGTGGGTCTGAGCCCCTCTTTCTGCTCTCCCTGAGCTGGGGGGGGTAAGGCTCTGCCCCAGGTGCTGACTCTGGGAACACAGCTGGCTGTGCTTTGCCTTGCTGCAGGCTGTTCCCTCTCCTCCTGGAACTCAGCGTCCCTTTTAGTGGCATCTCCTCTTTGTCTTTAGTGCCAGACAAATCTGCCCTTGGGCCCTGCTTGGGCAAGTGGCTCCACAGCCACCTCCTCCAGAGGCTTCCTCCTGCTTCTTTTGCTAGCACAGTCTATGTGCTCACTGTGTAGGTTGGGTAGTTGTAGACTGTCTGAGTGCTGTGGTTTGCAACAGGATTAGGATCCTTGACAGGGAAATAATGACATTAGCCAATAAACCCAGAGCAACCTACATCCCTTCACATTATACTTCTTCTTCTTCAGGCTGAAGGAAACCTCTGAGGGTTTCCAAATGCAGGCACAGTGTGGTAATCAACTCTGCAACATGCTGCTCTGGAGAGGGACATGAAAAAACCTAGGAAGACCCCATGTGTAGGTCACTCCCCTCTCTGCCACCCAGTGCTTGCTGTTCCTGTGCAGCATTGTTGGGATGGGAACTGAGGGTCCTTTCCCAGCAGCAGCAGCTCCACACAATTTGCAGAGCAGGGAAGAGGTTGCGAAAGACAATTTGGGAAGAAGAAAAACCGTGTTGGAAATTTCACTACCAATATCTGTGATGCAGAGCCTGAGGCTCATGGCAGGCCATTGGGATTTGGCAGGGAAAAGTCCTGCCTGGAGAGTGCTGGGGACCTCAGCTGGTTTCACTCCCAAGGCATGACTCCAGTCATCTTGACCAGTACCAGGTCCACGTGTCTTTGCTCATGTTTGCAGACTTTGGAGAGTTGCATAATTTCCCCTTCCACTGCCACACTGGAGAGGGTGGACACTGGTGTTCTTCCCAGCTCCAGGGTCAGATTGCTCAGCCTTTGAAGATATTTCCTTGGAGTCCTTGATCCTGAATTTCTTGGCCTCTTTGAAGTTTCCCCTTGATGTTAGTGCGTATCTGGGTGACTCAGTTCCCTCCCTCTCTGAGAGAGATCAGATCTTATTTGCCAACTTTGTCTTACATCCCCCTGCTTAGATAACTGCCAGATATGTGGTCTCAGGCCACTGAGTCCAAAGAGTTCAGAGTTTCTGAGGCACTCTGCATGGACCAGCATCATCTCATTCCTTCTTGTTGGTAGCACATTTTCCTGGCATGGGGGTCTTTGAGGCACCCCTTCTTTCTGGATTTGAAATCCTACAGTCCACTCTCATAGATCCTAAAATTCCCACCAGCCTAAAAAAAACCCAGGGCATTTTATCCTCATTTTATCCCAGTTTTGCTGTGTGGGGCAGAAATGAAGTTGAAAGAGCTGAAACACCCCCCACAGGTTCTTAAAAAAGTCCCTTTCAACCTTTTTTTTTTTTTTTTTTTTTGTCTCCTTCAGGAATTTCTCCTTTGCTCACATCCTTTCTGCAGAACTTTTCCAGCTGCCACTGTCTGCTGAAGGCTACCATGGTCACCTCCAACAGCAGGAATCAGCTTTGAATGCTTCACACTGCCCGAGGCTTACACGATCCATGCACTGGGCTCTGACGTGCAACCTGCACCCCAGTTAGCACGAAGCCTACAGCAGACCTCTCTGCCATGCAGGGCTGGATTCAGACACAGGAATAGTGGGGAGGTGCCCTTATCTCACATCCACTGATTTAGGCCTTTAATCTGGGAGGAATTTGCTGCAGGTCACAGAAAGCCAGTGGACAATTCCAGGATACTCGATGTGTCCCAGCCCAGCAGCACTGGCCTCTTGGGCATGTTTTTTCACCAATAAAGATACTAATGCACTTCTGGCCAAGGAAGCCAGTCCCTCATCTTCCTCTCATACCCACTGACCTCTGAAACCTGGAACCCTTTGGAAGGAATGAGGATTTAAATGCTGAAAGCCAGAGGGCAGAAACCAGAGCCCCTCCCTAGCTGTGCTGGCACTGCCATAATGAAGTGCTGTGGAGTGAGAAGGATGAGATGGAGAAACCCAAGATAAATAGGCTCATATTAGCACTGGTGTCCTGAGCCAGATATTACTCTGCTCCTCCGTGAGAATAAACCTCCAGAGCCAGTGAGCTGGACTGCTTGCAGAGCTGCAGCAAAGGATTCAAACGTGTTTCTTCTTGGAGCAGGATGAACTGAGCCATCCACAGCCCCATCATCGGGCAGGTTCTCGGGCCCCCCTCTCCCTGCCTCCGTGTAGAGCATCTCTGCTTCTCATCCACATGCACCATCCTCTTTGAAAGTGGAGCTTCCTGCTCCGGGCTATTTCCGACCTCCCAAGCCAGGCTGCCAAGCTCCCAGGGATGGCCAAGACTGGCTGCTGGGGCAGGGCAGGGGGTGCAGAGCCTGGGATGCTGAAGGACACACTGCAGAGACAGCATCACTTTTCTCCTTGACATGAGGCAAGACGCTTCAGCGGCTGCTGGGTGCGAGCGATGACGTTTCACCCACAAGGCAAGAGTTAAACAAGAAATTGTCACTGTTTGGCCCCCATTTTCAGGCATTCTGGTGTTTCTGCATGTGGATTTATTCCCTCCTATTCACACGGATGTCTAACTAGGCAGCAGCTGTAATGTAATACCAGAGTCCTGTATATAACTCTGCAAACACCACTGCAGCAGGCCTATTATCGTGAGACCAATCTGAGCAGGAAATATTATCATTACCAGGGGGCATTATTTTTTCCAATCACACTTCATATCAGTTGTCATCAAACCCCGTGTTTTATATAGTGTTACAATAGCCACGGTTGCCATGAATTGTCTCTGGATGGACTGTAAGTATTAAAAACAAAATAAGAAGCATATGTTGGAATGTCTGAAACCAGCAGACGAAACTCAAGGCTTTGACAACGTTAGGGGTTTTTTTGGAAGGAGCCAGATTTTAGCAATAACATTCCACTTTTGTTAGTCTACCCACCAGCATCTAACCTGCCCTATAACATCTCACTCGAGTTTACCATTTCCTTCACCTCCTGTTCCTCTCTCCTGGAAACTCTCTGGCTTTTCTCCACCGTGGGGCTCGGAAGAGGAAGAGCTGAGGCTCCAGCCTCTCAGGTGCCAAGTGGAAATCTTCCTTCAGAGCAGAAGGGCAAGAACAAATGGACGACCTGAGGAAAGTGCTTATCCATGGCTCCTTTTTTTTCCCCTCTCTCCTCCTGCTCGAGCTGCAGCAAAATGTCAAAGGCATGATGCACACATTCCTTTGAAGCCATTCCATCGCCTGATGATCCATTTTGCTTACGAAAGGAATGTACACTCAGTGCTGTGATTTTTGTTGGAGGCCTCAACAGCAGTGTAATAACTGTGAGGAACTCTGCCAGGTTCCCCCCCCCACCCCTTTCCTTGCACATTCCAAAACTTCCATCCAGTGAGCAATAAATAGCAAAAAAATATTAATTACCCAAAGGAAGAATTCTCTCCTGAACAAATATTGGCTTTGTGACGAGAAGGAGCTTGTGAAATGTGTTTTTGCCTACCAAGCCCACTCAGTCTATTTCTGATTCCAGAAGAACATAATGACCTGTGTGCCAGATTTTATTTTGCCTTTTTTTTTTTTGCATGGCCAGCACGGACTGTAACAAACATACAGGAAGGAAAACACTCTGTTGTTGCTCTTGGTCTTTTGGTGGTTTTTGTTCTGTGCTTTAAGCTGTGCTTCTGGAGCTGCACAGAAAAAAAATATTCTTTTTTAACCTGTTCATCAAATGTCTCAGCTTTTCCTGAATTCATTCAGTGCTTAAAAATGATCAGTAAGTGAGCTGGGGAGAAAGCACTTTTGAGCTATTATATGTCACAGACACACACAAGCACATGCACACTTATATGTACATTCACAGGGACACGAGCAGAGGTTTGACTCTGGAGCCCCATGGGTTAATGTAGAAAAGCCTCCAATCTCTGCTGCAAAGCAAAAATGATGGTGACCATCCCGTGCAAAGTGCTGTGCACAAGGCTCAGCCTTTGTCTGAAGACCTATGAAGATGAATAACTGGTGTTTTAGGGCTGGTGGTGAACACCATCCACCCTCATCTCTGCCACCCACCCTCCAGGAGCTCAGCTCCGAGCTCTGCTGCTGAGACCCTGCCAACAGCAGCTGTGGTGAGCATGGGAGGGGCTGAACTGGGACAGAAAAGGGGCAGCTAACCCAGCAGCCAGCAGGAGCCAGGAGCAGATGCTATGGGAGGGATATAGAGATTGGGACAGGAGTTGATAATTCTCCCAAGATCTCCCCCAGACTCAGCCTTCCAGAGCTCAGAGGCTTCCTGAGCTGGATGTGGGTTTGCCCTGCTTAATAACACTTTTCCATCAACTTGTCCAAACTCCTCTTGAACCTGCAATCTGTTTCCTGCAGGCCAGGAGGGAAGGAGGGGAATTGGGAAAAGGGAAAGTTTCTTCTCCCACTTTGGTCTGTTGGATGCAACCTCCTTCCTTCAAACCGAGGGAGTGCTCAGGGGGAGGGGCAGCAGGGCACAGGCATCAGCCAAAGCAGCATTCAGCTCTTGTCCCCTGCAGGCATCATTGGGGCTTTTTGATACTTAAAAGCCTCTGAGAAAGGTGGGGGACAGACTTTTTAATAGGACCTGTAGCAACAGGACAAGGGGTGATGGTTTTAAGCTAAAAGAGGATAGAAACGGGTTAGATAAAAGGAAAAAAGTAATTAAAATGAAGGTGGTGAAGCACTGGCACAGATCTGCCCAGAGAGATGGTAGGTAGGCTCTGAGCAACCTGCTCTAGATGCAGATGGCCCTGCTCACTGCAGGGGGTTAGACTAGACTTTAAAGGTCCCTTCCAACCCAAACTATTCTGTGATTCTATATTGTGCATGGGAGGTTCCAGCTCCCTGCTGAGGGTGAATGAAGCATGTGCAGGAGGAGGGCTGTGAGCTCAACGCCTCTGCTGCTCAGGGAATCAAGACTTTGTGTCCACCCATCTCTGTATTTATTCCTTGCCTGGCTTGTTTTGGGGCAATTCTTTTGGAGAAACAAGCAAACAGAGAAGCACACAACATGAAATGCAGTGGGATCAGAGAGAGGCACTTGGAGAAGAGGAGCCCAGGTCTGTGCTGCCCCAGGGTATGGCAACCAGGACAGGGCAAGCCAGCCCTCTCCTGCAGAAGAGCACAGCAGGGACATTCTGAGTCTAAGAAAATGATGGCAGCCTTCCTGACAGCAAAGCCTTGCTCAAAAGACTCCGAGGAGACCACCCAGAAAGGACAGGCCTGGAGATCCCCACCAGCAAAACTCTTACATCCTGAACTATCCTTCATCTAAGTTGCCCAAGGCAGGTCGAGATCCATTCAGAGGTTGTGCCCTTCCCTGCTGCTGGGAGCCAGTTAGATTGCAAGAACAGTCAGCAGTTAGGAGCAGTTACATGGAATTATTTATCCACATAGAGATCTTTTCATGAACTGAATAGTAAATCTTTTCATTCAACAATTATTAGACAAGAGCTATTTGTTAATATGACATTTTTCAGCTGTATCAGTGCAAACATCCATCCGTTTAGTTTTTCACACACAGAAAACTTCTTTCTTCTTGTTTCCATAAAAGAGGGGGAGGATGAATGAAATCTGGATCTATTTTTGTTGTTGTTGTTGTTGTTTGGGGGTGTGTTTGGGAAAGAAAAAAAAAAAGATCAAAATAAAATACTTCTGTGAGTCTTTAATTTAGGGGAAAATGGGATTATGGGATTTTTCCCATAATTAAAATAATAATAAAATCAATAAAATAAAAATTATTTACGGGATTTTTCCCCATCCAAAATGGCTTGATTCAATCAATGCTGCCCAGCTCCAGTGTCATGCTTTGCTAATGAGATTTCAGGAGTTGTCTGGCACAGGGGATCACTCTGCCATGGCTGACCAGCTCCACTAAACGTTGTGGTTACACCACACAGTGATATCACAACAGGGACACTTGGTCTTCACAGATGGCTCCTGCAGGACCTGGCACAGTGCTGCAGGTTTTTTTGCACATCTTTAAAACCCTTTCAGTTTCTCCGAGGAGCAAAAAGCCAGGGAGAGACTGGGAATAGGGTTGTAATGGTCAGCAGCATCCCCTGGGATGCTTTGGGGCAGAGATCCATCACCTTCCCCATGGCAGTGACTGTCTAACATGGGCAGGACACAGTCCTCTGCTTGGCATGTTTATTCTGGCCCCATGATGTGAAGTTACAATCTTTTTTTTTTCCCCCATGCTTTTCTACCCTTTCAACAGGATTCCTTTCCCCTTTGCCAGCAGTGAGAGTGGATTACAAAGCCATTCAGCTGGAAAAACTGCCAAGAAATTAAAAATCAAGATCTAGTAAATTGTTTTCTGCCCCAAACCCCAAATTCTGGACTACCACCTGGGGGATTATGTGCCATTATCTCCAACCACTGGGTATTCATATTTCCCCCTGGTGTTTCCCTGACCATCATGGGAGTCTTAGCAGAAGCTAAATTTCTATTAGTTTGATGCTATTCTGGGGACTTCTGTGGTGTTCCCATGTAAAACTTCAGTTGCAACAATCCCTTTGAAATTTACTGCACGTAGAGAAACAAACTGATTTGATAAACAGCCCTTGTTACACCAAAGTAAGAACAGACTTGATTTCTATCATGCAAAATCAGGTCTGGTGTTGGCATTTGAATTGCAAGCAGGAGGCTTCATGGGAAAGCCTGCTTGTTTGCAGCAGGTAGGATGTCTTTGAATATTTTGGGTGTGACTCATCTGACAAGAGGAGACACCTCAATTGCCCATCTGAGCACGTCTCCACAGTCTTCCTTTGCACTTGGTGGAGATCTCATCAGGGGAGACCAGGAATCACCTCCTACAGCAGGTAGCTAAACCTGGCCTGATGCAGAGTCTCAGGTGGTTAGAAGAGGTGCTGGGTTGTAAGGTGGAGGTAAATATGTTTTTTTGGTTGGTTTTGGAGCAAATTCTGGTGTTGTGGTGTGCTGGAGGGCATGTTATCAGCAGAAATGATAAACCCAGACCTTGTGCCTCTGAGACAACAAACCTTGTGCCTCTGTGTGAAGTTTAACCTCAGCAGATCTGTGTTCAGTGTGAACTCTCTAATTTGATGTAAAGTATTCATGAGCACAGAGTGGTTTATCATGTTGCCATCACTCAAGAGGTCACAGCCTTTGCTAGCTCAGGCTGAATGAGAGGCCTCATCTCTTCAGGGAGGACTTGGCCAAAATCTCTCTATTCTCACTCAAACCTTGAGTTGTCAGCTGGGTGTCTGGGGGTAAGATATCCCCCTGCCTGGACCTGGTGGCCAAGGGGGGGGTGTGACTGGAGGTGGTCTGGGACTGGTGCCATCCAAGCACCCCTGCCTGCCCTTATCCCTGCTCACCTTGGGGACTGGCAGAAGGACAGACCTCCCAAAATATCCACCAAAGCATTAAATCTTCAGCTGCCCAAGCAGCAGAGGGGAAAACATCCTGTCTTGCCAGCAGGAAGAAGTCTCTTCTTGGCCAAGGCATTCCTGTGAATGCCTTGGGGCAGGTGGGAATTGCAAGGAGTTTGGTTGAAAGATAAATCATCATCATTTTTTCCAACTGGCACCTGGAGCTGTTGATCCCCTGACTACACCTGGGTATTTCTGATAAAAATCCACTTTGCACCCCTGCCCTGCTTTGAATCCCACCAAACACTGGCATTATTTCCACCTCCTGCCCTTCTCATGCCATGATGATCTGTATTTGACCTACTCACAGGCTGAAGACTCAGCACTTAATCTCTCCTGGGAAGGCAGAGCCAGGCTGTCTTATCCCCTGTGCCCTGCATCCCCTAACACAGCGTGGTGCCACTTACAAATTAACCTGAAATTCATGCAGCATCAGACTTTCCAAAATTCAATCTTGACCCAGCCTCCCATTCTGAATAGATTGGTGGTTATTTCTGGGTGGGGTTTTGTTTGTTTGGTTGGTTAAAAAGAAAACAAACCCTAAACCATTGAAAACTGTTAAAGGGAAATTGTGAATCTTATGCTTGTCTGAACAGGAGTCACTCTGGGCAACACACTACAGACATATCCATTTCTGATCCTGCTCAGGCAGGGGGGTTGGACTAGATGATCTTCTAGGTCCCTTCCAACCCCTAATATCTGTGAATCTGTGAGAGCTATCCCCCCCCATCCCTCACCCTGTGCATGCTCAGATGAGGAATGCTCTGTTTTGGCTCATTCCCATCCAATACCCACACTCCATATCAGAGATGCACTAGTTAAGGTGGAGGAAATTAAGGTGACCTCTACTAGTTCAGGTCTTTATGCAATTTGAGATGGTCATTAGTCACATATTTTGGCATGCTGCGAATTAGAGAGACTCAAGCTCCGGAGTATCTCAGACTTTTTGTTTGATCTTTTGTTCTGAACACCCAGCAAGGTTGTTTTATTCATCTGACTCTTAAAATGGATGACTTTAGACAATTTTAAACAAATCTGTATGTATTCTCTGTCTCTTTTGGCTAATAACGTATGGAAAGTCCTTCCTGACTCGATGGCAAAAAATGTTTCTCATCTATTAATCAAGCCATTGATTTAGGAATTTTGCTTAGGGAAAGATCTTGGCCCTCATGCAGGGAAAGGACCATAAATCTGCAAGAGGAAGAACTTGTGGGGCTCTGTTACTCATCCTCTTCCTGCCGGTGCAAACAGAGGGAATTTTGCAGAGCAGATGCCAGAGTCAGCAGCAGGAGAGCAGCAGGGAAATCCCTGTTTCCCTCTTGGCATGGAGGAAACACAATTTGAACGTGTTTGGCTGGAATTGAGAAGGAAAAGGCAAAAAGCAAGGTGAAAATCAGCCCTGGGCTCTGCAGTTTGTGCTGACACTCGCTGACAGGCAACAGAAAATGCTGCTGTTGGGACACCCAGACTTGTTCCCACCCATGGGTCGAAATGCTGCAGGATGAGATGCCAGCACATTTCCCTTTGCAATGCACCCAGACCCACACCACCTCCCTAAAATCCCACAGCAAGGCTTCCCTCCTCCTTCCCTCCTCCTCCAGCATCACCTCATCCCACCCTGGCTGGGGCTCTCACCACAGCTGAGCTGCCCCTGGGGACAAAAACCTCAACAGGAGGGAAAAAACCTGGGAGCTGCAATGGGGAAGGAGCAGCCAGGGGCTGGGAGCAGTGCTGGTGTTGTGCCTGTGTAGCTAAAAGGGCCGTGTCCAGCTGATTTGAGTAAGTTATTTGACTCTTAAACACATCTTCCTGTCAGGGACAACATTGCTCAAGACCTAAAGGGCCAGTAATTGCTTTTTGAAGCTGACTTTTTTTTTTTGTGTGTGTGGGCCTACCCATTTTTTTTGCCTCTGTTCTAAATTGCACAACTCCCACTGACTTACTAGAAATATTAAGAACTAATGACTCAATTCCTAAGAATAATTTCGGGTGCCCCTATTTATAGGTACTAGCCCTAAGCTCAAAAGCATTGGCAACACCCAATCTTCTAGTTTTCCATCATTTTAATATCACACCAGAATAACCTGGAAATCAACACTTCCCACTGGTCCTGGCATCTGGATATCTGCCCTTTCTAGCCCAGATGGCTCCAGCACTTCTCAGCAAGGGACAGGAACCACCATTTCCAGGAAGCTCAATTTAAAATAGGGGTGGAGATGCTGGTGGACAGATGCAAACTCATCCTTCAGTGGTGGATCAGAGGCATCAGAGAGCACTTCTGAACTGCAGCTGGTGGGCTGGGTGTGTTGCTGTTGGAAATGGTGTGTTGAGGGGTTCAGGGGGTGGAGAGGTAGAGGATGAGGAAGGAAAGGATGGAGACACAAGACATGGAGCTCACAGGCAGGTCACGGCAAGGCAGCCTTCAAGATATTTCAATTTATGGCAACCAAAGCACCTTCAAAATTCCCCAAACCTAAATGATCAGATCCACCCCCATCACTTCTGACTGCACTTTTCAAAGATGACTAATGATCTTTAGAGGACAAATATTAGACTGGCATCAAAAAACCTGAGGCTAGAAAGTCTTTCTTGGGCATTTAGACCGAAGATATCAGTAGTGTGTATCTGTAAGCAAACAGTGAGAATGAACAGCTGCACAATTCCAAAGCTCTGCAGAAAGAAGATGCATCTCTTGTTGTTACAGATCTCCCATGCTATTTAGAACTACAGGATACCTGTCACTTGAGGCCAAAAGCCCTGCTTGCTCATATGTAGAGGGGTGATCCCATCACCAAGGTATTGGTGGAAGGCTGGGCTGTATTTGCACCCCTCTGTGGGTCCACACCCTCAGCCATGGCCAGCACACTGGGGAGAGGCTACAGAGCACATCAGTGACTTCGTGCCAAGCCACGTTCACCATCTCTTTGGCAATCCTCTGCTGAACACCCTTGTTGCCCTTCCTCTGTCCTGCCGTGGGCCCAGAGGTGAGAGGCAGGATGCTGCTGAGGCCAGAGTGTGACTCATCCTCTGGGAAACTGAGCTGCTGTGGTTTTCTGATGAGAAATCCCAGCACTCAGGGCTTTTTATCTCCTTTTTTGTCTTTTTTTAATTAATTTTTTTTTTCAAAAAGAATGGGGCCATGCAGGACAGTGGCACTTAAATGAAGGTCACATCAGGTTTGCAGGGAAGAGGGGCACTGCAGGAGTCCTGGTGCTTCCCCCCTGCTTGCAGAATATTGCCTTCACAGGTAATAAAAGCTCATTTTCTGGGGCAAAGAGGAATAATATCAAATAAAATGCCTCTCCTAACAGCTCACTGGCAGCAGTTTTTTCTCAGAAGGCTTTGACTGTCCTGAAATGGTGGCTTTGAACAGTATTATTCCAATCAAATGTTTGGCTGTTGCAGGATATTGCAAGCAAGCTGGGATACACGTGGAGCAAAGCAGGTTTGCAACAGCAGCATTTCCCTTTGCAAAATCAATGGTGTGTCTTTCCTCAGAGAGTTTTCAGTTTTGAACTTTTTTTTTTCCTTTTTTTTTTCTTCTTTTCCCCCACCAGTTCTGCTTAATGAGTGGTTCAGGGAGCAAAAGCAGCCCATCTCTGATATTTAGAAGAGGTGAAATAAGCATTTCAGTAACAGCACCTCCCTGCCACATCAGGTGCTGTGAACCTGTTGCTATTAGGAATTATTACTCATTAGTCTAGTCATTAGTCATTTAGCTTTGCCAACAGCACTGACACATGTGCCTGGATAGGTTACTCTTTTCACTGTAAATCTTTTCCTCAGCACCCTCTCTGAGGATCCTCCTGTGATCAGCCAGCCAACACACTCCAGAGCCAGCTTGCTAACCTCTCCTGCTCAGGGGAACATGAGTTAGCACTGACCTAATACTTACACAAGCTCATTTTGGCATCACCAGTGTAAGGAGGTTGGAAAACAGCCCTAAGATGGGGAGGAAAGTGGCCTCCAAGAGGGGTTACACTGGCTGTCAGGGGAAAGGCTGGTGGGACCTGGCATCTTCTGGCAGCATGGAGGGTCTCAGAGGGGATGTGAACCCACAGCCCTAGCTGCTGTGAGCTGGGGACTTGCCCAGGAGCCTTCTTGGTGGCATCTGCCAGAGGAAATAAAGCAGGACAAGAAAATTCAGCCCTTTTTTCTAAGAGGTGAAAGGTTGGAGTAAATATTTCACATTATGGCCAACAACAGGGTTAAAAAGAAGGGGAGTCATGGCTGCTAACACACCCCTGTGACAGGACAGTGTTGGTGAGCAGGTCTGGAGAGGGAGAGTGTGGCTGAGTCCCCCCCAGACACTACTCAGCTTTTGCAGGAGAGGTGACCCCGCTGGCAGGGCTGGTGTGGAGATGGTTCAGGGTCGTGCAGGTGTTTCCCTCTAACAGGTACCTTTGCAGCCTCAGTGACCATCTGGTTACTATAAAGAATGGTTTATGGGATCTCATCCTGTGCTTTGACTACTAGAACATAAGTATTGAGAACCTGGGAGTTATGGCTTCATAAAAATAACAGCTTAATAACGAGAAGGACTTTCTCCTTCCAGACATGGCAAATTCAGGTGTGCTTCCCCCCTCCATTAAGGATTGTAAAATGAGACAAAAGAGACCCAGGCATCTAGGGGGGGGGGGAAAACCAGCCCCCAAAACCTCTCAGATCTCTCTCTTCAAGCACAGCTTGAAGCTGTTTGCAGGGCAGGAATGCCAACCTCCATTTGAAGAAAGGGAAACTGAGGCACGGGGCTGGGAAATAACTTGACCAGCCTGGTCCAGAGCAGGCAGTGGCCAGAGCAGGAACAGCATCCTCAGCTGCACCTCTCACTCCAGTCTGCACTGCTCTAATTAAAAATACCAGCACAGCTACCCAAGAGCTGACCCCTTTATCACAGCTATATTTAGGCTGAGTCTTGGTCTTTTAAACTCCTTTTGTATTTCCAGAAACCAATGATCTCTTTCAGACACCATTTTCCAGTGGTTTATAGGGTAGCAGGGCAGTGTGCAAATAAATGACTTTCTCATTTCAAGAAGCAGCTGCTGGATCTGACCCAAGGTTTTTTTTTTTTCTTTTTCACAAAAGTCAGGATGGGGGAGGATCTTCTGCTGGACATTTCTTTAGGGCACTGGTATCTTGGATATGTGAAATCAATGGTTTTGAGGTTTTTCTTGGGCATTCCTCTCAACAACATGCTCTGGATATCTTCTTGCAAAAAAAATCCAACTTTTCAAGCATTTGAATGAACGTTTCCATCTCAATCAGCCAGAAAATAATCTCATCTGAAGACAGGGGGCTGGGTTGGGTGAATCATCCTCTGGAGGTACTGGTTTCTACAAAGCCATGGCACAGACACAGAAAGTCCAAGCCTGAGCCTTGGAGAAGGAGAAGCAGCCAACCCCTCCTACACAGGATGGCCAGGACTGCAGCTTCACGTGGAGTGGAGAACACCCAGGCATCTGGTCCTTCTCAGACCCTCTGTCTGCAAACTAATTACCAAAGAGCAGAGCCATCATGAAGAGACACCCAGCCCAGACTCAGGGGACACAAGTCAGGCTGGCAGACCCTTCTAGCTTTAATAACCTGCTTAGATAGCACAAAGATTAGCCCCCCGTGGAGGGGGAAGTCCTGAGGTCCTGGAGACAGGGAGGGCATCGCAGCTCCCATCGTTTGTCTGCCAAGGAAAACTCCCTCTCTTTTATTTTCTTGCTAGAGGAGCCAGTTTGTGATGTCCTGAGACAGGCTGGGGGAGCTCAGAGCTGGCCAGGACGCTGGAGACCATTGGCTGCATGTTTGGGAGGAGGCAGGGGTGGGATTATCTTTCTTATGCCTCCAATTTGACCTCTTTGCCAGCAGATTGTTCTGATTTTCCACATGGAGGAATCTAGGGACCCTCTCGAAAGTTCAAACATCTTCCCCAGGGGCAGCAGCAGCAGCAGAGCTCTGGGTTGTGTCCCACAGGGAGCTGCACTGCAGAGCTGCCACCACAGACTCAGCTGCTTCATGCACACACGTGGGCATTTCACTGCTTTTATACTGGCCAGTGTGGGGGTTTGCTAGGCAAAAATTTCCATGGAAAACTAGGAATTCGTGTTTGCATTTTCTGCTGGTTTTACCACCTCGGCAGAAGACCTGGGGGCAGTTGCTGCCATGATTTCAAGTCGAATAATTTCCATTTTTCTTATTGCAACAGATTTTTCTTTCAAAATCTGTGTGCAGTTAACAAAGCTTGCAAGTGAAAAACCCAAGAAACAGGTTGTTTTTTTTTCCTTTCAGACTTTTGCTTAGCTCAGAAAAGTGAAACATTTACATCTAGAGGTGACCCAAATTCCTAATTTTTTTTTTTTTTTTTATTTCCTTGGTTCATCCAGAAAAGCAGAAAGATCAGTCTGTGCACTGCTTCATCTGACAACCTCGTTGAGTTCTACGAGAATCTGGACTTGGATTAACCAAGTTTTGCCCAGGGATTCAATGCAGTAAACCCCACGGGAATATCAAGTCCTCTCCTTCTGCCTTTTCCAGCTCAGGGAAGCAGTGAGGCGTCTAAAACCAGAATTTCCCAGTCTGTGGCTGGAACACAGAGGTTCTACAATCACATATCTTAATAACAGGTCTTACCCAGCCCAGGAGTGCTGTGTGGCATGCAGGGTATTGCTCCATCTGCCCTGGCTGCAAACATTTATTATTCTCGGTGACACACGCTGCAAAACTGCGCTGAGGTAACGACGTCTAGTTAGCAATTTCCATTCAGATGAGCTGAAGGAATTAATGAATTTGGAAGATCTGAGATCTTTGGAGATAGGGACAGGCGATGGCACGCTTGAAAATAATCACTCTCAACTGTGCACAAGCTTGAAACCACCCCACTAATCATCGGCAATCTAAGTGCTTATCAGGGCAGAGGGAGAGCTCCAGCACCATTCAAACTCTCGAATAATGGTAAATGATTCCACAAACGCACGTGTTCGGGACTCGGACTCCTTCCAACGCTAAGTGCTTATGAAAACCTGAAGTGCTCCACTGGTTTTAAATCACTGTGCAGGGCTGACTGATTTAAACTACTAGAACACTTCTCTTTTTCTTTCATTTTCTTCAACCTCTTCCCTCCTTTCCTTTTTTTTTTCTTTTTTTTTTTTTTTTTATGAACACTTCTCTTTGTAAGCAAGTCAAACACTTGAGTTTGGTGGTTCCAACCATATTGAAGCGATTGAGAAAGAAGAAACAGTGAATTACGGTGGAAAACCCTTTTGTTTCAGAGCGTTTAAGAAGCGAAGATTGCTGCTGGAGCTGGGATGTATTAGCGAGGGCTGGGAGACAGCGCTGGGCTGCAGGCACGGCCGCTTATCTGTGTGATCACATACCTGCTGCGGGACAGAGCTGCCCTGTGCTGCTCCCTACCCTGCACCTTTGATGTGCTCAGTTGGGTTGTTTTTTTTCTCTGCTTCTTCCTGGCCTTTTTGCTTCAGCTGGAAAAATTCCTCGGCTTGTAGGTGCAGCGCTAAAAGCCTGAAATTTCAGTGTCGTTCGTGGAAAGGGGAAAAGAGGCAGCATCCCCACACACCCCCCCACCCCCTCCCCCACCGCCGGGCTCTGGAAAGCAGCAGCTCTGCAGTTCTTGGCACTCACCAACACCCCACAGCAGCACAACCCGAAAGTGAAACTTTCTGGTGAATTCTTACCTCGCAAAAGATGGGATAAAAACCGAAGCAGTCAGCATAAATAATGGAAAAGTGAATTAGGCTTTAAAAATTCTGTCCTGTTTAATAATTCAGAATGATTCTAAAATGCTGAAAGGAACTTTTTTTTTTTCTTTTTTTTTTAAAATTACTTCTACCCTGGCAAATTCCCATCAGTGCACACACATCTCCATCAAACATCACCAGCTGCAGTAGTGTGGGACAGGAAGCAAAGGGCATCCTTTTGGGTGCTTGTTCACACCAGTGACCTTTGCAGCCTCCCCACACCTATGGCCGTGCCAGGAAGGGAGGAGATGCCTCAGCCCCTGGGACCAGATCCCTGCTCCTGGCCACAGCCACGTTCTGCCTTGAATAAAACATTCAAAAGCAAAGTCCCTCGGAGCCAGTAAATCCAAGCTGCTTGTCACCACTGCTGGGAAATGAGTGCAGTGGGGAGGAAACCGAGCTGATGGTCCCAGGCATGAGCTGAGGTTTCCCTCTCATGTCATGTGTCAAGGTTGAGGGACTGATACAGCCACAGCCAGTGGGGGAAATGAGGACATGGGAGCATGCCAGGGTGAGTGCTGAAGACAATGTTGGCAGAGCCTGAGCAATGAGTTCTGCCTTCTGAAATTGATAGCAATCCTTGTTGAGTGATGCAGGTTGTGCACACTACTCACTCCCTCCCTCAGGATGCTGAAGGTGGAGAGAGGCGTCAGCTGCTGCTGGCACTGACTTGCCAGTGAAGGCTGAAAGACAGGCACTCCATCAGAGTTCCATCACTGAGAGCCACGTCTTTCTTCTACTGGAACAAGAATCTTTGATGGTGAGAGGGAGGAAAATCACCCAGGTGATGCTTTCCAAGAAACAGGCGACCAAATGGCAGGTGGGTGAGGAGCAAAGCTCTGGAGATGTCAGAAAAGGAGGAGAGCAGATGACAGGAGAAGAGTGGTAGGTATCTCAACTGGTAGCTAAGTTCTCAAGGCATTTGAGGGTCCAAGTGAGTCAGGAGCCCTGGCGTGGAGAGAAGCAAGGAGGCTGAGGCAGGGAGCAGGATGGTGGAGCAGCTGAGAAGGGAACAGCTTGGGAGCAGCAGGAGAAAATGCACAAAGGGCTCTTTTGTAACTGGGAGGTGAGCATGGCTCCACTTGGGAGACTCCAACCTGTGGTCACAGGAGCCAGGCTGTGCTCTGAGGTTGCAGCCAGGCTCATTTAGTGTTTTGCAAGGCCATAATTTACAAGCAAATATAAATAGTGGCCACCCACAGACTATACCCAACTGCTGCAACGTGCCAGCAGAGCTGGAGGGTGGGGGAACACGCTCACCCCTCAGCCACCACCTTCACCCTGCTAGCTGGCTTGCTCCTGCCAAGCCCATGATGCCCAACTGCCTTGTGGCTGCCTAGAAGCAAGTAATTTATATGTTTTTTTGTAGAGACACAACGGCTGGAGATGCCAGCCAAGCACACAGGAATAAATTAGGCTCAAATTCCATTGCCAGAACAGAAAGAGAAGTTGTTTCTGGGCTAGCCATGCTCCAACCCCACCACACCAGCAAGGACGAGGCCTTCTGAGTGTTGAGGAACTGCTGCTATTGTCATGCTCACCTCTTGCCAGGGTAGCTCAGTGTGGGGGAAGCTCTCCTCTGTCAGAGGAGGCATGGCAGGGCAGTCTGCTCCAAACCCTGCCTGGACTTGCTGGGGGACAGGAGGAAACATCTCTTCAATTGATTTCCCAGTTCCCACATCCATCAAGTGAGTGCAGCCATTCCCATTTCCTTTGCAAAATGCCTCCAGCAGGAAAAAATAGTGTTAAGAACAAAGTGTGAGAAAAACAGAGTTTTCTTTGGCCCTGTTAAAACTACTGGGAGAAAATGCAGCTGTGCAGGAGCATTTAGCAAATTATTTTCTTTGCACAGCCTCACCTTTTTGTACCAACCAATCTTCATTAGCCACCCTCAGCCAATTGCAACTCACAGACATCCTCACTACCACCACTGGCACATTAGGATGGTCCTGAGTCCAAAACAAGCTTCTTTCCATTGGGTGAAGGCTCCTGAGGATATAGGAACGATGCCACAGTCTTGCAGAGAGGCCATTTTGGGGTCCAGGTTGGCACCCCCACACTCTGCCATCCCATGCTGTGCTGATGTAACTCTACAGCTGTGCATTTTGCTCCACAGGTGAACCCCCAGAGATCAGACCTTTCCTTCCCTCTGATTTTCAGGACCTCAAACACGTCCCAGAGGACATTCAAGGGTCCTGGTTTCTCATAGGTCTGGAGGAAGTTGTCCTCACCCAAAAGAAGCGCCAGGGCACAGATGAAACCCTCTCAACCTTAGCTGCCTCACAGATGAAACCCTCTCAACCTTAGCTGCCTCGTAAAGGGAGCAGCTGATGACAGGAGAGAGCTCTTTTGTTCTGGACAGTAGCTGGAATCTCCACATCAAGCACATGTAGGAATTTCTAAGTGGCCATTTAGCCATATTCTGACAGCAGAAGGAGCAAGCTCGGGGTGGCAGCCAGGCCTATTTCTAGAGAGGAGCTTTGAGGTAATATCCTTACCTTGGATGCACTGCCTCCACTTAAGAGCCCAGCTTATGGGAGAAAGTGATGCCAGACAGGCAGACAGCAAGGAAGGAAAAGAGTCACAGCTCACTCTGCCTGGCTGGCTTTGAATCAGAGCAAATTCAGTTATACAACAACAACAGAAACCTCAGAAAACTCAGTTTCTTCCCAGCTCTATCACAAAAAAGAAAAGGAATGGCAGAAGGTGAAGATCTGCAGAGGTTCCCTGGGTCAAACCTGCATTAGCAGATCAAGTTAATTGGCAGGACAGGAGTGTTGGGAAACCATGACCTATCTGGGAGGTCAGAGCTTAGCCCACAGAGGCTGATGACCTTTTTGTTGACGCTACTAGTGACACTCAATGGCTTAGGAGAGCTCTTGGAACACTCTTTGGGTCTGAATCATGAATTGAAGCTGTCCCCTGTATTGCATCAAATAGTGATGCTTTATTTCTGCTGAGGCCAATGTGTTTGGTAAAAGTCCAGCAGTGTCAGCTTTGGTGTCCTGTGTGGGTGGGCTGGGATCCAAGTCCAGCTGAAACCAGAGGAGTTTGTTGCTGGTCTGGGACACCTGAGAAATGTGGTTTTTTTCCATAATAAACAGGAGTCAGGAACCCATGGAAAGCATGAGAAGGGGAGAGGACACTGAGGTGGTGGTAAAACCTCTTCATTTAGCAAAGGTCTTTGAAGGATTATATTCAGAATAACAGGGTGTTTTGGCCATGACCTGTAGATAAGATATCCACAGGTGAACTGTGGCTTGGAACAAGGCACAACGGGATAAAATTCAGCTCACAGCCAAAAAAAATATCTAAATGTTGCCATTTCATTTAAATTTATTGTCTACACTGCAGGTAAATCAGCTCTGAGCCCTGAGCTCCCATTGCTGCCTGGAGAGGGATCACACTGTCCAAACGTGGGTGGTGACCTTCAGGTATGTGGAAAAGATAAGGTGGGTTGAATAGCCCCAGGTGGGTGCCTTCACCAGCAAGTGCTTTCCTCTTGCTCTAATGAAGAAGGAATATGTATGACTGCTCCTGCAGGACCCAAGCCAAGATGTACCAGCCCTCAGAGAGGTCTGAAGAGTAGCTGAAGGTTAGGGTTCAGAGCAGGGCTTTTCATTGCCTTGGTTCACCCCTGCTTCTCAGAGAGGAGCTCATACTGGCTCTGTGTTTGGGCTAGTCCAGATGGATTCATGACCTGACCTGTGTACCCAGCTGGCCCAGGAGCAAGGACCACAAGGCACATCTCAGGCACCTCACACAACCTCAGCCACCCCCAGCACTGATTCTTCCAAAGGAAGGATGTTCCCTTACACCAGCTGCTGGGTTTGGTTCACCACTCAGGTGTGAGGAACCAAGCCAATGCACCCTGAACCTTTAGATCACAGGTGGTCTTCTTCTGAAGCTCCTCCTCCACAAAGGTACAATGCTCTCTGAGCTAGGGGACATTATATCTGTCAGGAAAGAGTATTCCTAGGAATTTCCCTCCCAGCATGGAAGCTGCTCTGAGAAGCTTCCTTTAGTTCCCACCAGCACATGGGAGTGGGGGAAACAGCCCTCTGAGATAACTCTGAGCCCTTTTCCTCTTCTCCGAGTTAAAGTAGCTACTGTTGTTGCTGCAGGGACAGCTGAAAAAATCCTGATGTGGGAGGGAAGGAGAAACTGGCAGGAATCCAGAGTCAGCTTCTGCCGTGAGGGGAGAGTCCTGCTTTCCAACAGATGCTTGGCTTTTACAGCTCCCAGAGCCCAGTTCCCTTATCTTCCTAAGACATCTCTGGCTACTCCTTTTCTGACTGCATTAAACAGAAGCAGGGACTGAGCTGGGAATATCTACATTTTAAAATATGCACATCAAACTCAGCACATAGAGAAGAAAACCTGTATGTACACACACACACACACACACACACACACACACGTGTGCAGATTACATGCATGTTGAGCTGCTTCAAATGGCCAGTTTCTTAAGGCTGGTAGCAGTTACAAGCCAAAAAAAAAAAAAAAAAAAGAAAAAAAAGAGTTGAAAGAAAGAATTTAAGTAAAACTGTGACTGGTAATTAAAAATTCAGTGGAACATATTTTGTTCTCACCCCAAAACCCCCCAGCTGAGACACTGACTGAGGTGGAGGAGTGATTATGCACTAGCTATAGGGTAATGGCTGGGTGCCCACACCCAGACATGACACAGAGGAAAAAGAAGCTGATCTGAACAATAGAATCATAGACTTGCTTTGCTTAGAAGAGACTTTTAAGATCATCAAGTCCAACTGCTAACCCAGCACTGCCAAGTCCAGCACTAACCCATGTCCTTCAGCACCACAGCTCCACAGCTTGTGACCGCCTCCAGTCATAGCAACTCCACCATCATCCTGGGCAGCCTGGGCCAGGGCTTGACAATCCTTTCAGGGCAGAAAGCTTTCCTCATGTCCAACCTAAACCTCTGCTGTTACAACTTGAGGTCATCTCCTCTTGTCCTACCACTTGTTACTTGGGAGACCAGACTGATCCCCACTTCACTTCAACCTCCTTTCAGGGAGTTGTCAGTAGCCTTCTTTTCTCCAGGCTAAACAACTCCAGATCTCTCAGCTGCTCCTCACTGTTGTTCTGTAGACCCTGCACCAGCTTCACTGCCCTTCTTTCAACACACTCCAGGACCTCAGTGTCTTCAGAGTGAGGGGCTCCAAAGTGAGCCCAATATTCAAATTGCAGCTTCAATATGTCAAACTGAGAAGTCAGAAATGGTAGGTTATTGATAAAGGATGCAGAAGGTCAAAGGAAAAAACTGCTCACTAAATATCTCTGTACTGTGTTGGTGAGAAAGGCCAGGGACAGCCTTATTCTGTGTTGAAAAATAAATACCTCTGATCTGCTAATACTTGTGGTCATTAAGCTGCAAATAACTAAATCTAAATGGATAACTTGAACCCCAGGATTTTCACCAAGCTGCCTGAGGGGTGATAATATTAAATGTCATTATTGCCAAGGTGCCTGTGAGTTGGGATTGGAGACTGGACCAATGTTGGCACAATAATAAACTGCTGATACCTACATCATTTCAAATTTGCTAGATTAATAAAGATGCTAATGCAGTGAATGCCAGCTCATGACAGGAGATGCTGTCAAAGTAAACTTACCTGTTTGCTGTTGATAGGGACAAGAGTGCTAATAGAGTTGGCACTTCATAAAGGTGTCAGTAGCACAGGGTATTTTAAGCTGATTAAATCCCTTTAGCATACAGAAAATCTGTTAAGAACTGGACATTTGATAGATCTCAGCTCCTAACAGGAGGCAGTTCATTGAACTCCTGTGCTTCTTGGGGCACTCTAGATCTCAGTTTTTGGCCATGCACTTGAATCTTTTTTACTGCTGTTCTGGAGAGCAGCTCGTTACCAGTGTCTGCACATGGTGGGGAAATCTGGGGAGTGCCAAAGAAAGAAGAGGTTGTGGTGCTGGGTGCCCTTGCTTGCTACGTTCATTGAAGGCAACCCATGTTTAATACACATGGCACCTTCATCCCACAATGAATGAAGATTTCAGTGCACACTTACTCTACAGAACAGTACCCCAGGAAGCAGAAATGTTGGCACCCAACATAGATCTGACAGGTATGAGATTTGGCTCAGTTGTCCTTCTGCAGTTGAAGAAGTGCTAATAATTTGGAGGAAATCACAGAGCTGATAAAAGGATTTCAATATATGTGGGCTACACTGGAAGGCTTAAAGGGACCTCAAGATGTCTAGAAAAGCAGATAAGGAGCAACTGAATTCTGGTGAGTCTTCAAAGGATGATAGAAGATCAGACATCAACAACAACAACAAAAAAAGCTGAATGAATTAATTTTAGAAACTATATGTTCATTGCAGAAACATTTTAGAAACAACATATTTTTCAGCAATAAGAACTATCAAGTGCAGGAGGCATTTTCTAAGGTTTCTATTTGTTTTTCCATCCATAGATTTTAAAACAAACAAACAGACAGAACAGTTTGGTTTTTGTTTGTTTGGGGCTTTTTTTCAAATAGATATTTTTATCAGAATCATAAAACTAAGAATAATTTCCTCCATACCTTATAGTTAATAAATTGAAATACAATATAAATCTATTAATATTTACCTGGAAGACCATGAAGCAACCTATTCTGTCTCCTAGCTTTGTAAGAGAAGAGCAGCATCAAATCAATCAGCTGCTTGAAAATTCACTGCTAAATCAGTTTTTCTGCAGGTCAGTCTTTATCTGCCAGTGATAGAAATTGCCCCACTGTATTTTATCATTTTGCTTTTCAGGTCTTGCTGGAATTAGTCAGATTAGGTGGTGTACCTGAAACCTCAGGTGGCCTCATCCAAATGCAATAGTTGAAGAGAAGAGAGAAAAGAAATCTGGAGTCATTCTATGAGGTTCTCTAGTCTGGCTTTTCTGAATCATCAATTAATGACATACTTAATCACATTAATGTTTTCTCTACACCTGATCAGACTTGTTTGTGTGCTTGACTACTTCACTATGTTGACCTACTATTTAATGTAAACCAGATATATGTGAACTTCACTGAGCTCAGATAAATGTGTCTACTGAAGCACTAATGGTTCCTGTGCCACAAGCAAGAGCAGAACATGATATCTAGATTTTTTTTTTGTAATTAATTAGTGTGTCAGGCTTATTTTTAAAAAGGAGAAACTTGAGCCTAACTTTGCCTGTCAAGCAAAAAATACTACAGCTAGATAGATTTTCCAAAGCATGAAACTCAAGAGGAGTTAGGTTTCCCTTTGTGCCTTTGAAGAGCTCTCCTTCGTGTGCAAGAGCTTCATCTTGGTTAATACACTCCAGACACCCACAGCCAGTCCTGGCACCTTTTGCTCTGTTGCCAGGAATCACCATGACTGACAAAGCCTCCTATGCTGCTCCAAAGGCACAGGCCAGCCACTGGTAACTGCAGCATCTCTAAGCTTCGTAGCCACATTTTTTCCCCCCCCTCATATTTAAAGACTCAGTCACAAAGATGCCTTTGGCTGTGCACTGAAAAGCAGGGCACAATATGATGGCTCTGACCTAGTTCTGTGTCGTGGCACACGTGTCTGCTTGACAGAGCTTTCTGAAGGACCCTGGAGTTTTCCAGCCAGCTGGGCTCAGGCCGGTGGATATCTGATGGTGGATGTGGCAAAGGGTCTTTTCTGTCTCTTCAGTCAGGCCCTAGCAAGCTTTGAGTGTAAGCTGCTCTGGTTTTGATTAGGTAAGCAGGGTCTGGGTGGGTTGCATGTCATATCCGTGTAAAACATCTTATTTTCTCATTCTCAGCAGTGATTCTAACACAGCTGCTTTGCTTTGTAAGAAAAGGGAAATTCTCCATGTCACTAGACCGTCGCAGGATGCAAAGAAGGAGAAATCTCTTGTAGTGCAAACCCAGATGGTTTTTTGCAGTGGATTTTAGATGAATGGAAGAAAAAAAATATCTTTAGATTTACTGGTAAGATAACCCTTATTAAATGAGTGACTGGTTGTGGGAAAACGATGGAAGCAAACATGTGAGAATGTTAAACCAAAGTCTGGAAGCAGCTTACAGGAAACTTCACTTCTTTTTTTTAGTTTTAGTTTCTTCTTCTACTGGGGAGGACTCTGATTTGCTTTGGAATCTCAATAAGCTTTGCCTTGTGCGTGTCTTAAAACCTTCAAATGTCCTGAGAGGACATTTCCACCTCCCCCTAGACCACACTGCTCAGAGCCTCATGCACCCTGGTTTTGAACACTTCTGAGGATGGGGCATCCACAACTTCCCTGGGTGACCTGTGTCAGTGTCTCACCACCCCCATAGTAAAGAATTTCTTCCTAACATCTAAATCTACCCTCTTTCTGTTCAAAGTCATCACTCCTTGTCCTATCACTACACTCCCTGATGAAGTGTCCCTCCCCATCTTTCCTGTAGACCCTCTTTAAGCTCTGGAAAGCAGCAATAAGGTTTCCCTGGAGCCTTTTCTTCAGGCTGAACAATACCAGCTCTCTCAGCCTGCTCTCCAGCCCCCTGGAGACCCCTTTTCTTTTTGTTACAGCTTTTTAATATTTAGGTGTTATCTCTGACATCAGTCAGAGATAATCATCAGTCAGAGAGCTTGGCAGCAGCAGCAGATAAAGCAAGTCCAGCCTGCCCCAGCCTTTCTTCTGGGGCTAAGGATGAGTACCAGGACATGGCTCATATCCATATGACACCCACAGCACAGCTCCTAGCACTCATATCCTGCTCCCTTCCACAAGCCCCACACAGTGGTCTTGCCTAGAAAGTCCCATACCCCGGCCCACACTGTGCCCAGCTGGGAGCTTGAGAGTTGGCATGGGCCAAAGAATGATGCCAGGGCATGAGCTCACTGCTTGGTGATCAGAGGAGGGTGTTTCATCCTGTGCCCTTGTTCTGGTGAGTTTACTAGTGTAGACATGAGCATTCAGACCACCTACTACTGAGCCTAATTCAAGTGCTGCCATCACCTCCCTCCACGGGCTCTAGCAGGAAGCAGGAACCAGCCTGGGGTAGCAGAAGCTTCTTTGATCTCTGCAGCAAAGGTGGCCCTGTGTAGGCAGCCTGAATGTGACCTGAGTTCATCTGTCTCCGACCTCTCCTGATAAGCCCTGTCTGGGTAGGGAGGTGTTATTGCCCTGTTTGTACCTGGCAGAGATCACCCAGAGGCGGGCAAAGCCACCCTACGTGTCTCTCCAGCTCCCTACCACCCCTGTGCTGCACCAGGTGTGTTCAGTCCCACTCTGTTGCATATCAAGTGACTTTTCCCTGCCAAGATGATGGAAATCTTCTGCTTTGAGGCTCTCTGCCTGCTACTTCTTCATCATCTTTTCTAGTGAGAATATTTATTAATGAGCCGTCGCTGCCTCTGTTGTATTTTGGAGTGGGGAGATGGATGTTGTGTTTTAGTTTTCAGTTAGAAATGAAGAATCAGTGTGAAAGCTTCAAACTTTTAATCTTTGATGCCAGAGGAGCATGGAGAGGTGTTCCTCAGAGCCAGGCCAGCTAGGGAGCCTTGAGAATATATGAAGCTATTTCACTCCTCAGACAAGCAACTTTCAGATATAAAAGAGAGTTTCTTTACCAGATCTTAAACTATGTTTACCAACTGACCTATAACTCTAAAGAAAACTGCACCATTTATTTTTAATTTTTAAATTTCAGCTTCTTAAAGGACCCTCCTCAGGAGCATGTGCAACGTAGAAATAGCTCAGCTTCTCAAATGCCAGCATTATTTGCTAGAATGACAAAACAGGGGTTGAAGCTGCAGCTGGAGCCATGTTTACCATGCTCATTTGCACCCTGCTACAGCAGCAGTGTTATTGCTGATCTGTTAATATGGTGCTGGAGATTTGGATTATTTCTGTGCTTTTATTGCTTTTCTGTAATGTGTGTGTGCTTCCCAAGATCTTAGAAACTTCATGTTTTATTGATTTTTTTTTTTGCTTTTCTGGTTGTGGAGGAAACCTCACTAACCTGGCAGGGAGTGATCTGCAGACCCAAAAAAAGCAGAAAGCAAGAAGAAACCTTAAGAGTTGATTATGCTCCTTGCAAGGCTCATGATTCATAAGTCAATCTTTTCCTTCTGGGGGGTCACAAGTCACAAATCTGACACAACCAGGGGAGGATTTAGCTTTCAGACATAAACTGAGTACTTGCAAAGGGGTGATCTACTCCCAGCTCTCCCAGACACATTGCCAGGGGAGAAGGACAGGGTAACTCTCCAATCTGGCTCATTATGGACTTGATGGTATCTGCCTTGTAAGTTACTAAACCCATTTTGTCCACTTTGCAACACATCAATTTTATGGCTGGGGCTGAAGTATTTACTCGTCCTTGGGGTTTGCAGTTGGTGAGATACAGGATGGAAATCTTGCATGTAAAATGTGGCTGAACCTTGCTATCCATTCAACAGAGAGTCAATAGTTCAGAAGCTAATTCATGAGAAGAAGGGAGCAAAAACACACCAAGGTCAGGATCTCATGACCCACAGTCTGTCTATAACTCTATCTGAAAGACCTTGTAACAGATAGGTATGTGGCTTGGAAAATGCAAAATATTGTGGTTAGGAGAGGCATTTAACAAGTCTGGTAACATCCCACTACTGTCAAACTTTCTTGAGTGCATCTCATAGTCAGATCAGAGTTCTCTGTGGGCTGGAAAACGTTACGGTGATGAATGTTTTAAATCTCAGGACACACAAACTGATACTCAAAAATAAATATTTACAATCTGGTGAGTGTCCCATAAAGTCCTCCCAAAGACTTTTCTCTTCAAGCACCAAAGGAGGTCCTCTCCACACCATCTCCCAGCAGCCAGGAAATGCCAAGCCCAGGTAGTTTCTCCTGGTTACCCACTTGCTGTTGCTCCACAAAGCAGTTGAGATTTGTGTAGTGTCAGCACTGACAGCCAATTTCCTGACTTGCCATAGGTTCATCTCTGGTGCAGTGCACACAGGGTTCAGGTTTCCAGCTCTGTAAATCCCAGGGTGAGGGAGGCCCACCCTGATGTACAATTTCAAGGCATCCTACTTGCTTTTTCCTTAACATACCAAACCACCCAGTCCAAGAGAGAAGGCTGTAGAAAGCTACTGTCTAGTGGAACATGGCCCTGGTGAGACATGAGAGCAGAGCTGTGCTGAGCAGGGCTCGTGGGCTGTGTGCTTTCTGTCTGATCAGCTGGTCCTCAGCCTGGTGCACTGACCTAGCTCCAGGCTGCCACTTGCAAGCTGGAAGAGGATGGACATGGTCTAGGAGCTGGAGCACTTCTGCAGCCTTGCAGCTTTGCAGGACAGACCACAGATTTGATCTTTAAAGAGTGCAATGATGCCATCAGAGTGGTTGATGACATGGTCATGCTTGGCCAGATGATCTCTGCTATCTCTGCATTGAAGCCATTCTCCTAACTGGACCCAGGAGAGGACACAGATTGAAAAACAATCAATAAATATAAGGGAGAGGAATGGGAGACAGACAAGATAGCAGCATGGGCTGCTATGGCAGGGGGGAGGTGGCAAAGGAGCAGGGAGGATTGGAAGGGGGGCTGCTCTCAGCCACTGTTGCCTCAGTTTTCTCATGATCCTGAGGTTGCCTCCAGCTTCTTGAGTGAACTGGGCTAAAATGACTGACTGTTTCTCATGTGCAAAATGAGACTCTTTATACTTCCCTTCAGACCTGTGCTCTTTGTTTGCAGCACGGGATGATTGCTCCAGAGCATGTCTCTTGTGCACAACTCCGAGCACTGCAACCTTTGTTCTGGACCCGTTGGTGTTGCTGGAGTATTAATTCAGAGCAATATTTGCACCCTGACCCTCAAGGTAGCCTTTGCTCCTCTTTCACATGCAGGTATTTATTTTTTTTTTCCTGGCAGTGATTGGAAAAGTCCAGGGCAGGAGGAGGGAGGGAGGAAGCATTAGCAGAACAAATGCTCCAAAAGTGGTTCCAAAACCATTTCCATCTCCGGCAGCAGAGCAGCTGCGGCGTGTCCAGCGCTGTGTTTGGAGTAATGGTGGCCAGCTGGGAGGAGCTGCTTTTTGATTGACCAGAGCATTTCCTCGGGGCTGCACTGCACACTGAACACCTCCAGCTCCAAGTTTTGCAGGTGCAGTGCCCGGAGCTGGCTGTGCCTTCAGGCTTTGCCAAGGAATTGCCCATCGTGCCACCCCTTTCCCGGCGGTGCCCTCCAGCATCCCACCAGCAGCAACCTCGCAGTGCTCCCTGGAGCCAAATGCACACCAGTCCTAAAGCCACAGTAATTAAAGGACATTTAAAAGGTAATACCAAAGATAAATCATGTAGCAAGAATAATTAAAAAATAATAAAAGCTCAGACTTTTATTTCAGGAAGATCTTTTGAGGAGGGGGGCTGGATAGAATCTTTTTGAGTGCTCTATTATAAGCTCCGAGTTATAAATAAATCCATATTTTAACATCTGGGATTCATAACATCTTGCTGACAGTCAAATCTCATAAAAGATGTGGTGAGTTCTACAGATGTGGGAAACCTCATTCAATGAGCTGCATAACAAAGGAAATCTAGTTCTTTTTTTTTTTTTTTCTTCCTCATTATTTATTGTTAACTCTGTGTCTCTGGCGCCCGGTAAGAGCAGCTCCAGAGAGGGAGCAGAGCTGCAGGGTCACCTGTGCTTAAAGGCACCTTGCTCAGAAACTCAGCAGCAACATTGTCTTAAAACCAGGAATAAAACACTCTGTACACTGCAGGCTTCCTGCAGAATTCAGGATTTTGATCTAGTGGAAGATGTCCCTGCCCATGGCAGGGGGGTTGGATCTAGATGGTCTTTAAGGTTCCTTCTCAACCCAAACCAGTCTATGGTTCTGAGATGATCCCTCCCTGATGCTCCAGGCTGAATGGTCATGCAATGACAAGCAGTCCCTGCTGTGGAACACCTGAATAGTGGGGGATGAGAAGTGCTGGCCTAGAAGTCACTAGGCTAAGGGATGTGCCTAAGATTTGGATGAATCTCTCTTCAGTCCCAGCATGGGATTTTATTTAGCAAGGTGAAATGAGGGAAGGAAGGGAAGAGAAAGAGCAGGATGCCCCATTTCCCCACCTCACAACTCTCAAGAGCCACCAAAACTCCTCAGCGAGGTGCTAACTAATCGAGGCTACATCCCCAACTAACAATTAGTTAGTTTATTTTCCCAGGAGGGGAAATTACTGAAGTATTTTTCAGCAAAAAATACCAGCAGCCATATTACCACAGGCTAGACCCAACACTTGCACTGTCACAGGCATTACAGCAAATTGGAATCTCCTTTCTACTGGGTAAACCCAAGGAAAGTAAACAGTTTATTATGGTCATGTTTAATTTGGGCTTATACAAAGCTGGAGCACTGCAGCCTGTGTTTAATGCGTTTGTGGTGGCTGGGAGTTGTTTCTTTTTTCCCCTCCCCAAATAGCTTCCCATTGATTTTCCTCTTAACAAGTGCTCTTGTTCTGACAGTCTGTCTCACCCTCCCTGTTCAGACTAAGAGGTTGTAATCTTCCCAACGGTGATATCTGAATCCTCTAGCTGCAGGCATGGTTATGTTTTCACTAAAAAGAGGATTATGACCTATTAATCAGTAAAGATGAAGTGGGCTAGTAGAGCCATGACAAAGACGTGGTTATTTCACCACGGGCAGGTGCAAGAGGCATGAAAGAAAACAGCATCTCAGCAGCCTTGTCCTCAGCTATGGGGCCTATTTTTTTTTGCATCTGACAGAAACAAGTGGTATAAGAAAAGGTCACACAAAGAGCTGCTGTTGATCTTTGAATGATCAATCTGTTATTTCATCAGGACCCATGCACACGAGGAGACCAAAATGCTCCCCTGCTCTTCTCGGTGCCAGATATCAATGAGCTTTGTGGCAGAGGACAGAATGGTCTGTATTTCACAAAGAGGGAAACTGAGGCAGGCAAAGGTGGTGGGATTTGTTTCTGAGCCTGCAGGAAATGGGAGCTGGGGCTGGATAACAGAGTTTAGGAAGTCCAGCCCAGCTGGCTGTGTTGTGTGACTTCCACTAAGAGGCTGACAGGGCTCTAGAGCTGAGCTAAAGCACTGGAACTATGGATTTCCAAGCTTTCAAATATTTGGATAGCCTATAAATATAATTTTAAGGTCTTAATTCCTCCCTGTCAAATGGTGCAATTTTTTTTTACTTCTTTTTGGTTTCAACCTTCCTTGTTTTTTGGTTTTGCTAAAGCAGCCTCAGCTCTGACATCATCTCAGAATTTCATTTAACAAATTGTTTTGAATCATTTATGCTGGTTCTGGTGACTCTGCCAATGGAAACATACCCTGAAGCAAGTGCAATTTTAAACCTTAAATGTGCATTTTTCCCCCCCCCCCTTCTGCAGTTACATTCAGAGCAAATCCTTTCCCTTGACTCCCAGCCAGCTGTCCCAAAGGAAGGGATCTCTCTGGGATGCCAGGAGAACATGGTTCCTGTCCTGTGTCTGTCCACCCGGGTGGGCAAGAGGAGAACAAGTTTGGGATGAGGGAACATTTGCTGCATGCCTGGAGCTCTGAGTGTGGTGCACTGACTGCATCACCAAAGTGATGGTGAAATCCAACTGGTAAAGGACACTACTGGGAATGAAACCTGTGACTAAACAATACTCCATACCTACTAATTTTTAATGGTTTTTCAATTATATGTCAGTGTTTACACCTTCTGGTAACCAAAACTGCTCCAGAAATTGATGTCCTTGTACGAAGGTCTCCTTCACCCTCTTTTTAACAGTTGTATGGAAGTAGAAACATCATGTCCTGAAGCCAAACAAGGCAAAGATGCAGACATCCTAGTCCTTAAAGTCACATTTAATACTCAACAGTCTCAAATACACATGGATAACAGCAGTTGGTGCTTGAGGTTGCCTTTAGGAAGCAGAATCATCCTTTGCAAATCCCTGACACTCACTAATGTGTCTCTGACCTACCAAACCTAAAAGACATGCATTACAAGCCTCTTCATAAGGATCAGGACTCAGGGAATAAAGTTACAGGCTATTTCCAAATGAAATGCTCTCCAAGTTTCCCTGCACACCAGAACCCACCTCATGAAACCACACTGAGATGTCTCTCTTCCAACAGCAAAAAGGACTCCAAAAGGGGAGGTGTGAGAGAGTTTATGGCACTGTTGTGGTTCTATGGATACTATTTGCAGTAAATGCAAACACACTCAGGCTTATAATAAGAGGGTGTAATAGATAGTAAATGCAAATGACTCATTCACTGAGATTTTCCAGGATTAGACAGCAGCAGAAGGGCAACGGCTCTGTAAAACGGACTTTAAAAAAATAATCTTCTAATAAGATTTTAATAAACCTGTTAGTAAATTATCATGCTTGACTTCAAGAACTATTTCTCCCCTGCAGCGTTTTTCTGTGATGCTCTCTGGTGTGCCTGACACAACCTTGACTGCACCATGGGGAGAGAGGGCAGGGAAGGGATCCCTCAGGTTGGTGGATGAACAGAAAAATCACATCTGTGGGGAGAAGTTGACTCCCAAAAAGCTGTTTCAGGCCTCCTGCAACATTAACTCTTTTAATCAGACTCCACCTCCTTTTTTTATGTTATTCTTCTTTCAGTTGTCTTGAGTAGATTCATTGGAAAAATAAAAGAAATAGTGTATTTTGAAATAAAAAGCCTCCTCTTTTTATTACTCTCCAGGCCACAAGTGGCAAATGCTGGCTAACCAAAGCCTTTCCCTAAATCCCAAGTCTGGACACGTGTGTGCAGATTGCCAGTGCAGGGAAACTGCCACATTTTTGGTGCTTTTCATAGAAGCCTGTCTCCTGGGTCAAGTCATTATATGGTAATCTTGGCTGTCGTTTGGAGGAGAGAACTCATTTTTGCAGCTGCCACGGATGAGAAGAAAAGCTTGCATGTGCAAATGTTTGGGAGCTTGAAATCCAGAATGGAAACCTAAAGGACACGGGTTGAATGCCTTTCCTGCCTTCTCTGAATTGCAGCATGGTTGTGCTTAAGCAGGACCCAGCCAAGCTGCTCTTAATTCCTGTGAGTTTGTGGGTTTTTTGGCCCCAGCAGGGCAATGTTCATCTCCTTTTCTCCCTCTCTGCCTCTTGTTAAATGGGGTGTCGATCATTTATCCTGTTGCCTAATAGAGTTTTCTACAAGCTACACATCATATATACATTATGTATATTCCATAGAATCCTAAATTCCATAGAATTTCTGTAGAAATCCCTAATTCAGAGTCCCTGCTTTTGAAGCTCACCCGCTGCACTGGTATCAGACGATCCTGGCAATAGCTGGCATAGGATCAGCCTCAAAACCTCACACCTCTGCCCATGCTTCTCCAAAAGGATGGCCCCAGCTTAGTGTCTCAGTTTCCTACTGGTGAAACTGGATGTAAGCGCCAGGTTCTGCTCCCCAGGGAGCAATGAGGGTATCAGAGTCACACTGGGGAGTGCTGAGACCCCAGGATGTGGCAGTTATGTCAGGGGGGTTAAACAGCTTTACGGCCAAAGTGAATTTGCCTCAGAAGCCCCAGGACTGATCAGAAATACTTCAGGAGCATGACCTGTCACCCAGCCCATAAAGCACCAGCAAAGACAAATAATAATTAACTCTCCGTACCTAATTCCATGCACTTAGCCTTTGCAGAGCCAATTTTCCATGCTGCCAGGATCTGACACTAAAACCTGGTGGCCTTGGGCATCCTGCAAGTGTCATAAGGATAGCAGCAGATGACAGATGAAACCAGCACACAAAAGGAGACCCTATGTCCTTTTGGTAGCTTCCATTTTTAAACAAGCACTGTCATCTGGAGCTCTGGCACTGAGGAGAAACCACTGAAGCATCACCTGTGGCCACCAAATGCTGCTTCAGCTCTTTGTGACATGGAAGCAGCATTTTTTTTTTGGTTGCAATGTTTGCTGTGAATTCAGTCAATCCAGTTAAATAGAACTGCACACACCTCTACTTGTATGGATATAATTTAAGCATGTGTTTTACTGCTGCTTCACTCCAGCTCAAGTGGCATAGAAGCTGCCCAGGGGGAGCAATGCCCCTGCCCCATACTGTGAAAATCTTTGGAGGAGAAAACTGAGCTTTAGCCTATTGGTGTTTTTCATGGCTTTGGATCCTGGTTTCTATGATCCAAAACGAGCACTTGCAGTGGCTTAAGGAGAGCCACCATAGCCCTCCAAGAGCCTCCAGCTCTCTCCTGCACTAGAGGCTTCACCCTTGGCAGATTTCAGGGGCAGGTTTGTGTGTGCCCCAGATGTTCCCATTCACAGTCCAGCCCATTCGCTCAAACTTTGCATCCAAATAGGTTCATGCTGAGATGCCAGAGACAACCCATCAGCCTTTGCTGGAGACAGGGGCATAGTAACTTTTTCAGACAGCTCAGGTATTTCCTCCATCCAGAGCTTGTCTGGCACATCACTGCAAATATGTTTGATCTGGATGGTGCTTTGCTGGGTGTGATGAAGGCTTCAGGTTGCCTCTTGCAAGGAGTGCAGGGGCTGGCAAGGGCCTGCAGGCAAAGCCCCGTCCCCAGTCTGCAACCAGGTAAAAGCAGCTGAGACCAGAGTCCTGACATCCCCATCATAAACCACCAAAGTGACAGGATGGTGACTTACCAAAGCTCACAAGGAGAGGCTGTGCTAAGTGTAGAGAATGAACCCCCTAGAGCTGCCTGGCCAAAGCCACCACCCTACCCAGATCTGGGTCTAGAGCAGCTGCACTGCAAAGTGACAGACAGGCAACAAAAATGGCTTTTTCCTCTCTAAAAGCTGCCACCAGCAGAAGGAAAATAACCCTCTCGCTCAGTCTCCCTCGTAGTTTACGATAAAGAGCCTTTTGTTGCATTTTAATTTGCAAACTTTCTCTTCTGCCATTCTCATGTGCCACAGTTCCGGAGACTCACATAATTATTTTTACAAGAAATGCTTTCAGACAAATAAGTCTGGGGAGGTTTGTAATTTCTATTACCTCATGGCGACTCTATTGATAGACAGCAGCACACCTTGGGAGAATTAGAGAGCATAAAGTAATGGAGGTTTTTGTCCTCTCAAGACAGAGCTGCGAGCACTGCCTGGCTCACCTCCAACACCACCAATTACCAACCTGGAGCAGGAGACAGGTCCTAGCATTGAAAAATTAATATTTTCCAACAACCCTGGACCGATGGAGCTGTACTATAAGCTCCTACTTTCTTCAGGGTCTGCTAGGCATCCAGGACTGTGAAGGATTTTGGGCTGCCTCAATGTTTAGGGACAATTGTTGCCCCTACTTGGGGGAAAGGATGGAGTTTGTAATGCTGCTTCCTGCCTTTGCTGCCACTCGCAACCTTTCCCTGGCTACTTAATTTTTCCAGAAGCCCTTTCTGCCAGAAGACACAACAGTCAAGCATAAAAACCAACTTAGAAGGCACTGTCATTGGCAATTACACTCAAAAGCCAGAGATTTAATTATTGTGAATGATACCCTTGAAAGAGAAATTGCAACATTCCCATCACTGGAGATGTCTCAGCACTAAAACAGACGACTCATGAAATAAATGTCAAGGAGTGAAAAACACAGAGCTCCTGTATTTCCCACCTCCAAATCCTGGTGTGAGGGTTTCTGCTGACACTGAAGTGAACTATTAGTTGGGCTAATTGAGGACACGGGTGCCCCACATGAATTCAGCTGTCTCTGTAACACACTTTTGCTGTCATAGTTATTTTCCCGGCCGCTAACCAGTGCTAGTGAGTGGCTGAAACCACACGGCTCTTTCACAATTCCCATTTCATTGCCTGCAGTTTAAATTAACACTCTCTCAGGTTGATGATTTTTTGCATGTTTGCTGGGATTCTAACAGTTGTATTGGCCCTCCCCAGCAAACAGGTCACAACCTCCACCTCCCTCGAGAGTGGAGAGTACCACACTACAATGTTCCTATCTCTAGCAAGGATTCACAACCTAGGGAAATGCACAAAGAAAGCACATTTCAGTAAATGCATAAATTATTAACCAGGAGGTGTATAACAACACAGCATATAGGGCCTTAAATGCTATAGATCTGCCTGCCTTCCAGCATCAGCTCAAATCAGGAGCAGCTTGGCAGAAGCGGGTGGAGCTGTGCTGGTGTAAAATCAATGAGGAAACCACAGGATACCTTCAATCACATCTGCATGGCCAGACTCCCTTGCCCAAGGCTGTCCCAGCACAGCTGCATCCCTCCCACTGTTCCCAGTGTAGGTGAATAGCCCAGAGGGCAGCTGAAGCAAAGTCTTTGATTTACCACTTTTTATGTCCATCTTTCATGGAGGAAAAAACCACCCAAACCAACACAAAACAACTCAAAGGCCTTGTTCAACTTACCTTTCAGATGTGTTGGGTGGGAAAGAGCCCTGGCACCAAGACAGGCTGTCCCTGGGCGGCCACAGAAGTTCACTGTGATTGCACAACATGCTCTAAAAGCAAAGAGTTCATTTTATCTGCATGGGAAACAGGACAAGTTGGGGCCACGGGGTGAGTTGGAGCCACGGGGCTGGCCGGGGGTGATGCTGGACATGTGATTGATCACACGTGGTTGGTTCAGCAGTAGTTTCTTTTCCCATGTCCCCGTATCTTCATTCTCAGATGGGTTGCTACAGTACCCAGCAACACACCCTCAGCCAGGTCCAGCTGATAAACTTTCAGAACCACACTCAGGATATGCATGTAATTAGGAAAAAAATTCCTTTCTCCAAGACCAGATACTCCTGTTTGTTCCATCCTCAAGCACCAAGATGCTTTTTACTCCAGGGAAAGCACTTCTGCTGCAGGGCAAGCACAAAACAGGCAGTGAGGAGCTTGACATCCAGAGCTTGTCCAACTCACACCTCTTATCTCAGTGCCCTGTATATTATGCAGCATCTCCTTCCGGCCTTTTCCTGCTGGGTTCCCTGCTCCCTGTTCTTGGTCTGTTCTCAGCCAGGACACTTATCCCGCCTCAGCCGGTCAGCAGGGAATTTCCTCTCACTGGAGCAGCACTCACATGGCTCCTGGCCAGAGAAACCAGCTCCAGGCCAGTGCTGCCAGCAGCCTTTGCCAAAGGAATGAGGGCTTTCCTGGGCGCAGGGGCTGGGAGCCACTCTGGGATGAGGATGCTCCTAAAGCCGTGTTAAAAACCAAACCAACCTGACTCAGGTTAAAGAGAAACAGATTTTTTTTCTTCTTTTGAATTCATTTCTTGGAGGAAGGAGGTTTGGAGCCACAACAATGTTGAGTCAAACTGAAATATTTCTTTCAACCTACACAGGAAAACGTCAGATATTGGTTGAGGGTTATATAGCCTTCTGTGTATGTGCTTATTTATGTAGTAGTGCTTGTAGGTCGATTTTAAAACAAACAAAACGCTGCTTTGAAGAGCAGAGAAAAAGTTTTGTTTCAAGCCTCTCCTTCTCTTTCACACACACAAATCTGGGCAGTTCAGGGTCAGAATTGTTCATCACCTGATCGAGTCACTAAATGATTTCTGCCCTGACTGGGACTCTTATCTCATGGTGGCTTTATTTTCATTGAAACTAATAAAAGCAAGAGAGAAAATGTGTAACCCATAGGTCACTGGCAGCCTTTCCGACCGTTTTGCAGGATATCCCCTTTCTCCCATACCCTGAGTTTCATGCCAAACCCAGCTTGGGAATGGTGACAAATGACCCCCTCTTCCTCTCACAGACACGCTGCATAGATAGGTGCTATTATGTCCTGGTCCCGTCAGATCGAAGCTCTCCAGGTCCCCTGGGGTTGTGCGGTGAGACCTCAGCGGCGCCAGGGACCCGTTTTGGGCTCAGCGATGGGCAACTGGCGGCTGCCGGGCTGGCGGGGAGGCCGGGGTGTAGTCTTAGAGGCAGAGGAAGTGAGGAGCCAGAGTATAACCTGAACTTGGTCACCCTCGACCCAAACCCTTGCAGAGGAAAGCCTGCACGCATGACGTCTTCCTGTTAGGAAATATTAATCATGGCCGTGCCCAAACATGGTAAATGAAACCTCAGGAAAACCGCTCCTCTGGCAATCGAACACCGTGCACCCGCATATTCAGGAAAGCCATCGTGCCTCAAAGACAGGGACCCACCCATCATCAGGGCACCACCCAGAATTACGTATTGGCTCCACACTATTTGCATCTTTGAAGTAAAACGCTCAACTCATCCCTCCCGTGCTTCTGTCCTGCTGGGAGCTGTCGCTGTCGTTTCATGGGTTGGGAGGAGAGTCACAGTGAGCCAGGTATCGGGGTGAAGCACCTGGAATGGGGCAACCACAGGGTATGGATTTACACTGAAAGCACATCGAGATCCTCAGCTGAACGCTGCAGTGACCAGAGGTGGGACACCTGGTGCAGTGTCCCCTATGTCCCTCCCATTCCAGCCCTGCTGTGAAATGAATTCCACAAAACATTGTGTCTCTTGCCTGTGAGGCCTTAAATCCTTCTGGAAGCAAAGCCTTGCTTAAAGGGCCAACATCCTTTTCAGACATCCCATCTGGGGGACAACTGTTGCTTGTGAGGCTCAAAGTCATTTTGGTAGTCAGACCTTGCCCATAGGGCCCACGTTCCTCTGGGGTGGGGGCTCAAATCCTCTTGTAGGATCAACTTGTGCCTGTAGGGCCCAAACACCTTCTGGGGATCAAATCCCTGTGGATTTAAAATTTCCTTCGGGGGCCAGGCTTTGCTGCTGTGCCCCGAGCATCTTCAGGTAGGCTCAAATCCCTTCAAGAGACCAAACCTTGTTAGTGCATCACAAACCTCTCATGGAACCAAAACCTCTTTTAGGCCTCAAGTCTTACTCGTGGGGCCTGAAACCCCTATGGGGCTCAGATTCCTCTTGGGGGACAAATCTTTTGTGTAGATGCCAAATCCCCTTGGTATCCAGAAATCCTTTTGAAGGTCAGATCTTGCTTCTGGATCCCAACCACCTCGTGGGGTCTAAACTTGTGGGGTTCAAAGCTGTTGTAGGGTCCAAATCTCCTTCAGGGCCCAGCCTGCTTGTGCATTCCAAACTCCTTGTGGGACTCCAACCACTCACAGGGATCGACTCATGTTCATGGGTCCAAAAATCCTTCTGGGGCCCTAAACCCCTGTGGTGTCCAAATGTGCACTGTGATCCAGGCCTTGCCTGTGAGTCCTAATCCCCTGTGGGGTCCAAACCCCTTCCAGGGGCCAAGTCCATTTGTGGGCCCCAAACCCCTGTGGAGCTCAAAGTCCCTGGGATGCCCCACTCTGTTTCAGGATCTGAGCTGTGCTTCTAAGTCCCCAACCACTTACAGGGAACCAAACTCCTTGAGGGGGTCCAAATCCCTCTTAAGGACCAAGGCTGCTTGTGTGTCCCCAATCTTCGGTGGGCCCCAAATCCATTTCAGAGTACAAACTGAGCTTGTGGGGCACAAATCCCTGTGAGACCCAAATGCATTTTGGGATCTAAACCGCACTTGTGGTTTCTCAACTCCTTGTGGGGTCCAAATCCCTTGAGGATCCATTCTGGGGTCCAAGGTGTGCCTAAGTCCCAAACCTCATGCAAGGACCCAAAGCATTTGAGGAGTCCAAATCCAGGTGCAGAGGTGAAATCTACTTGTGGGTCTCGAACCTCCTGTGGGGCTCAAAAGTTATGGGGTTCAATTCTTGCTTGTGGTTCCCCAACCCTTTGTGGGCTCTGAACACACAGAAGCACTGAAGCAGGGTCCCCACCTCTGTCCCAACTCCCCTGTGGTGCCCAAATCTGTTTCAGGGTCCAAGCCGTGCCTGTGAGCTCCCAACCCCTTGAGGCACCCACATCCATTTGCTCTCCAAACTGTCCTTGCGGGCCACAAACCGGGCTCCAAGCTGTGCCTGCGTGTCCCCAACCCCTTGTGGGACACAGGACCCACTACCCCCCCTGGGTCCAAGTCCACTCGTCACTCCCACACCCCCCTCCCCGTGCGTGTGTCCTAAACTCTCTAGCCCTCCACTCCCCTCCAGGGTCCCGCCCTCGCCCCGCCTTCCTCAGCGCGGGGCCGCGGGCGAGGCGGGTCCCTGGGGCGGGGCGTCCCGTCGGCTCCTGACTCAGCGCCCCGCCTCCGAGGGGCGGGGGGGAAGGGGGGGCCGGGGGAGGCAGGGAGCGGGG
>JANHGL010012663.1:0-51537 GCA_024611195.1 Ceyx melanurus | reverse complement strand
GGTGTCAGAGCCTGTCCCAGGCTGCCCAGAGAGGTTGTGGAGTCTCCTGCTCTGGAGAGATTCCAACCCCCCTGGATAATGGGATCCTGGGCCCCCTGTTCTGGGTGACCCTGCTGGAGCAGGGGGTGGCACCAGTTGATCCCCAGAGAATCCTCCCAACCTCAACCATGCTGGGACTCAGAGATGCTCCCTCCAGAATAAACCCACTGAGCTGGGAGGGTCCTGCCCTGCACAGGGCTCTCGGTGCTCCCGTGGCTGTAACCAGCCTGAATTTCTGGAGAGCTGCTGCCATGAGATGCAGCTCCAGCCCAGATGGGATGTGAGCTGCAGGGCAGCTCCTTCATGTGTAAACCAGGGCAAGGCTTGCATTTAGTGACATTAGCTGAGGGCTTTATCTCCAGCTACAGCTGGTGCATTTGCTAGTTAGATACTGGGGTTTTTTTTCTCCCTTTATGGCTGAGCTATAACAATTGCATAGCAAAGCTCAGGGACCGTCTGGAACTTCCAACCCATCCAGCCTTGGAGCTGCAGGGAAAACGGAGGCTATTTTAAAAGTCTAATCACCAATAAGAAAGAAAAAGAGATAAACTCAACTACCCAAGCAGCTTCCCAGCACAGGGACGTCCCAAAGACACTGTTAAGACCACTTGGGAGTTCATTTATTGCTATTAAGTTGATGAGCAGCTGTCTAAAACCAGGAGATAGGCAGCTCTCATGCTCCCATCTCCTTCCAAACCGGGTTTTCTCAATGGCAGGTCCCCTCCAGAGAGTTGCCAACTGCTCCAGATTTGTCTCGCCTGTCTCCCATAAAACTACAGGAGGGGAGAGGAATGCTAAAAATCTCATTTTAACAGCAGTGGCTGAGCGCAGAGGAGCAGCCAGATCCATGTGAAAAGCCCAGCACATCCTCTGCCTGTGGCCACACAACCTTCTGGTTTGGGTCACCATCTCCAAGACCACATGTACCTGCATCTCAGCTCCAGCACCACGATCCTTTCACATGCAGGTCCCTCCTGGGAAAACCAATAAATACACTGGGCAAATCCATTTGGGATTTTTTATTGTGCTGCAATGAGCAGATTTGTGCCATTTGACCATTTGTCCTTTAATGGCCCTGAGAAGCCAAACTCTGAAGATGTAAGTTGGAAAGTGAGGATACAGAAAACAAGGTGAAGTTTCTGTGCAATAAATAAAATGAGAGTGGAACACATTCCTGGTCTGTTCCCAGTAATCTCATGAGATTCCAGCAGTACCAGTTAGGTGGATTTCTGCACCAAGTGCTCCCTGACATCTGTTGAGCACCAAGTTATTTTGTAGTTTCTTAAAAACTCCAGATCACAGGCACACAGTTGAGTGAAAAAAAGCCCTCGACTTTGATTAGAAAAGAGGAAAAACGTTTCAATTTCCTCCTGGCACTTCTCACTAAAAGGTACATTTTAACTGCCGTGCTTGAGAGAAGCAGCTTAGAGGTGACAAAACATGTCAGGAGCAAACCCGGCTCTGAGTGAAGCCACGGGGGTGCAGGGGAGCTGCCTCCTGGGCTTTGGGAGATGCCAGCTGGAAATATCCCGATGGTCAAATGTCCAGATGAGAACAGTGAAGGAGGAGAAAACTTCTCCACCCAAACCCTCCCCCAGCAATTTGGGCTGCAGTGTCCTGACACGATCACAGCTCCTGGGAAAGAGTGTAATGAGAACACATTTTTTTTGCTACTCATCAGCAAGGATTTCTCCCTCTGCATTGGGTGTATCCATGGCCAGGAGGAGCTAGGGGGCACCTGCAAGGGCCTGGAAGTGAAGGCAACCAAGTAGGTTAAAATAACAAACCTTTTGCAACCAGCAGCTCTGCAGAGGTGATGTCCGTGGGAGGGCAGGTTGCACAAGAAACCAGTGGGAAGAAGGTGGGAACTGGGGACAGGCAGCTGCTTCCAGGCAGAATCCTGCTCAGCAGAGAGGTGGAGACACAGGGATGGGTTGTGATCCCTATCTCAGGGTGGTTCTACCTGCAGAGAGAAATAAAAGCAACAAAAGCAGGTAAAATTCAGCGTAGGAAATCACACCCACGAGCCCCATGGACTCGTTTTCCTCGGTGCACCATCCTCTGAGTCCTCAAAGCCTCCAGCCATCGGGGAATTAATTGCTCGAGGCTTCCCCAGCTTCACCTTAAAGTTGTTCATTATTGAAGGGGGTGGCAAAGAGCTCTGAAGTGTTTGCCCTTCTCAGGCGTTAATTTTTACCACGCGAGTTATTTAGGAATATCAAAAGGCTGTGTAATTTGGAGCAGCGTGGCACTTCAAGAACGAGCTCTTCGCCAGGTGGGTTTCAATCAGATCGCAGCGATTTAACTGGGAAAATACAGGTTGTGGATCCTGGCAAGGATGGAAACGTCTCCTCCTGCCTGAAACCCGGCGCTTTGTGCCTCTCGCCGGGAGATGCCGTTGTCACTCATTCCCCTCGCACAAAACGCTGCTAAACTCTGTCGCTTTCTGCTGTTTTGGGGATGAAAAAGCAGTTTTCGGAGGCTTCTGCGTGGCTTTGTTTAGGGACACGGGGCTGGGCAGAGCGAGCACACCAGGCAGGGATGCAGCGGAGAAACCGCGGCTACCCAAAAACAGGGATGTCGGGTCCCCGGGGACTTGGGATCCCCCCAAAACGGGGTTCAATGGACAGCAGAGAGCTTGGGGGGGGGGTGTGTGTGTCTTTTCCCGCTGCTTTTTCGTGTTCTTTTCAGCCACAAAATGCCACGAGAAGAATACAGGGGAACCGCGTTCACTCCCCTCCTGAGCAGCAGCAGCTTGTGGCATCACCAGAGACACAAGCAAGGTCTTTTTTGGGCAGGAATTCAGGATTTCACACACACAGGTACAAGCACTAACTTCACACCCACCCTGACTCCATCACGAAGTAAAATCTTGACCAGATCTAAGATTCTCCCATCAAAAAAAACCACAAACCTTGGAGCCTCATCCCCCAGCACACTTTAAGACCCGGCTCGACCCAGGGGACACGTCGCTCCTGCCGACAGCAGGTTCTGCAGCATGTTAATGAGGTAGATTTGCATTTCTATGGCCTCCTTCGGATCACCCTGAATTCCATACCATGCTTTTGTGCTGAGAAACCTGCTCCCGCACCGTGACTCCAGCCCATCTCCCCTCACTTTGTGTCTGAGACACAAAACCGAGCTCCGAGTGCTTCCCAGAAATAGCACCGAGGTGATTTCATGAAGGGCTTGGAAAACCTTCCACCACCGAGGTGAAGCACAGAAGTCCGGGGTTCCCAGTGCCCTGCTCAGGATCCCCTTGGGTCACCAGAAAGTCCTGGCACAACTCACCATCACCCACCCCATGACCATGTTTTTTTCTGTTTCTCAGCTTTACGGGTTCCCACAGCATCTCTGTGCAGGCAGAAGCTGCCCCAGCAAAGGTTATATTCACTTAGGGCTAAAAGCTACAAAGGTATTGGGATTGTGTCAGCAGAGCTGGGACAGAAACCTCAGGATCCCTCTCATCATTTTCCACCTTCAGCCCCAGAGGTGGAGGGAGATTTTGGCAGGGTTGGTGTGGGAGCAGGGTTGGGGTCCAGGTCAGCATTGGGTTATAAATCATAGACTCATTTAGGTTGGAAAAGACTTCTAAAATCATCAAGTCAAACTGTTAAATACCTCAAAGGAGACCAAAAGAAAAAGTTTTCCAGGTTGAATGAATGCAAGAAAAAAAAATAAAAAAAAAAATCAATCAGATCTGGCAGCTCAGGAGCACTGGAATTCAGGACTAAAAGCATATGGCTGGAGAAGGACCAGGGGAAATTATTTTCCCATCTAGACACTCAGGGAATAAACTGGCTCAACTACATCGTGAGCCCACAGCTTCAGCTCAGCTTCTCCACACCCACAGCAGCATCTTAGCTCAGCCACCCTGGGATGAGGAGGAAGAGGAGGAGGAAGAGGAAAGAAGGGCCAGATCAGTTCTATTATTTTCCCAGAAGGAGGGGAATTGGGTAAGAAGTCCCAGAAACGGAACCATCACAGGCAAAACCACCCTCAATGTTCAAGGATCTCAGTTTGCACTGAGAAGATCCAATGGCTCTGCCAGACTTCACTTCTTCTGGGTGCACCCCTTAGCAAAAGGCAGGTCTGGAGGATTATGGCCAGGGAACTTGGATTTATTTCTGCTGCCACAGTCAGGGAAAGCTCGAAATCACAAAAGCTGCTCCTGCCATCATGTAGCTGGTACAAACATAGCCCTGTGCTTCAGAAGACCCATGGAGTGCAGAAAGGCAAAGCCTGCTCCTCTCCCCAGCCCCTTACCATCCCTTCCCTGCCTACCAGCCTGGCCCTACAGGTAGCAAAGCAGGAGAGAAGGCTCAGTCAGCAGCACCAAAACAATCCAAAACACAAGAAGCAATAGGTACACGAATCATTTGCAGTATCTCCTCCCCAGGGGCTGGCAAACTGAGATAAGAAAGGGATCCAGGAACTGCCCTGGGTGCCCAGGGGAGGGATGGAGCAGAGATACCACCAGCAGGACCTGTTGCCACCCAAACCACAGCAGCACATCTCAGTCAGGAGGAGCTGCCAGCAACCATCACTCCAATCCCTGCTTCCACGTGCTTTGCTCTTCTCCCTCACTCCCACCTCCTCTCTTCAGGGCTCTTCTCTCTCTCTTCTTATTCAGGCAAAGTTAATGAAAACAAAGAGGTTCATCCTCCCTGGGCATGTCATGGGACTTTAGAATCCAATTAAAAGTGTGTTGGTCCAGGCTGCAGACTCATTTGCAATGTAGTGGAATAGTTGCTTTAATTATTTTGATTTGTTTTATTCTCCGTTTCCTCTAAGATCTTTCTCCTTAGGAACTGGCAAAATAAGTACTTTGGAGAAAGTACTCCAATGCCAATTTTGCTTAGTGTTTGCATAATTCTCTCGTTAGAATAAACAACAATTTCATAAGCTGCTGGCTGAGCTGAGCTGAAGAGCACAGTTGTCCCTGCACCCTGTCCAGACCCATTCCTGGGCACATGGCATCACCACCTCTGAGTGGATACAGGGGCCCAAAGACCTCCTGAAAACCCCCCTCAGACTCTACAAACACAAGCTGGTTTTGGGACTTTCTTTTTAAGCAGCCAGTGAGGTTTTCTGGGAGCAAAATGTTCCCCTTTCCCATGGGTTGGGGAATAGGTTATTTCTCCTCCCCAGCATCCCTACAGCAGTCACACAAAGGGGAGGGAACATTCCCTGCTCCACCTCCAAGGTATCCAAGCTGGGCTAAATGCTGACATCCCTGATTTGGCCAGCCTGGGTCATTGTTATTCCTTAGGAGAAGGAGTTTTGAGCAGATGGTTCATTAGGAAAACACAGGCTCCTTGTGCTACATCCCTGCAGCAGCAGCAGCCACCCAGACCAGGATGCTGATTCTTGCCAAAACACTTGTTTTCCCTGGTCTGGTTGCTGGGAGGGATGAGGGATATTACACCAGCCAAGCCCAAAGCACAGCTCTGACAGCACAGAGCTCCCCAGCAGCACACTAAGGGTTAGGAGGTATTTTCAAACATCCAGCTCAGCTGCTGTTCAGAGCCAGGTGGCCTCCAAAGCATTTCCAGCATGGGCATTTCTCCTGGCAGCTGTAGACAGGGCATCCTAGATGCACCACAGCCTCCCCCACTGACCTCCACCAGCTATCAGAGGGGTGTTTCCAGTGTGAATCCTCCTTTCCAGCAAAGCCTTCAGACCTCCAGCATCCTCCTGATCCAGCAGCACCAGGAAGATACAGCAATTCCCTGGCACAAGCAGCAGCCCTGTCCCCTGGGAGTCCCATGTCACCCTGTGAGCCTGCCCAGCAGCACACACAGGACCACAGTCAACTCCAAGGGGGAAAAAAACCACCCTGTGCTTTCATCTCCCATAAGCACTTGCTGCTTTTCTTCTTGGGGAAAGAGTAATATGTAGGACAAGGTTTTCTTGGCAATGATGCCATGATGTTGGTACAAAGACTCCCAGGAACACTCAATACAACACCCCAGAGTAAGAATTGTTGTAAACCCTCTCCAGTGCCTCTTATTTCTGTTCCCAGGTGGAGAGATTTATGGCTGGAGTAGTCCAAGCAGCACCTTTTCCTACCTGTCAGGAATTGCTATAAAGCCAGAGCCCCTCTTTACTGCAAGAAATTCTCTTCAGAACAAATACCCACCTTTCCAGCCCTCAACCCCCCTGGGAACATGTTACTGCCACTGAAATTCATTCTTAGCCTTGATTTTGCTGCTGGCACAAGGCTTAGCCTGCTTTGAAGAATCACCAGGCAAATGACATCTTCTGTTCTCATGTTTGGTTTTGAGGTTGACTACAGAAGTGAAATCATGTCACTGTCACACCTCATGCAGACAGGTTCTGTACAAGTGCTTCCCCACAAAGCTTTGCCCGTGGAGCTCATTCTCATCCTTCTCATCCTCCCTGGGGATGCAGCTCTGAGACCCAACACGGAGAGCAGGGAGGATTTCAATCCCTGCCTCCATAAGACCATCCCCTGCTATGCCAGAACAGGACAGATTATCATCTTTTGCCTTTGCTATCCATGGCTTATAAGATACCTATTGCTGGAGCCACGTGCCTGCCACAATCTGTTGCTGGGCAGAACTGGGCACATCCATCTCCCCTCCATCATCCACCTCCTGGCCTCTGAGACCAACACCCCACTGCTAGAGCCACATCTTAACCCAAATACACCCTTAAAGGTGGTAGGGAGATCAGATGGCCAGGAGAAGAAAAAGAAAAAAAATTCAATTCCCTTGAATATTTCATATTAATCAAGGAAGTGGCTGGAAAAGTTGGGTACACTCTGCACAAACACTTAATGTGCCAGATGGGCTGGAGTAATTCTGAGCAGTGGTTTAATAAATGTCTTGAGAAGAAAATGAACCCAGGCACAGAGCTGCATAAGTGGCATCCAATAAATACTTCAATCAATGTGCATTAAAGACCAGAATAAAGGCTATTTACAAAATTTCAGTAGGTAAAAAAAAAAAAGCCCACTAGGATTTTAATGAGACTTGAAGGCTAATTACTAACTGGCACTTAAAGCAGCACTAGCTGAGAGAAAGAATGGAAAGCACCCATTGTAAAGCATCACTTCTGTGTAATGGCATTTTTCTCTTCAGCTTCCACCAGGAAAAGCATCAGGCTGATGGTTTTTACTGGTCCAAGCACCACTGCAGTGGTGACAGGGAGGAACAGGCAGATTTGGGCTGCCCAGCCCCAGCAAGGATGGGCAGAGACATAAAGAGAGGCTTCCCCCCAGCCCCACGGGCAAACTCATCCTTGCCACAGCAGAAAGCAAAATGGGACTTAATATATTGAACCAAGAGCCACATCCCTTCTTTCCAACCTGCTTTTCACAGCCTTTGCTTCCTTGGAAGCTCAGAGTAAGAAACATCACATCCCAGAGGACCCAAGGGGTGCTGAGCAAGCAAAGGGTGTTTCCAAACACTGGGTTTCTGGCCATTTCACATCATTTTTTCTGCACTCCCTTGTGCAAACACCATGGCACCAGCAGGATGCTTCTTCTGTTCTTACTAGTTATAAAATAGATCTCTATATAAATATATTTTATATTAAAATATACTTTTCCACACAGAGGGAAAACTAATTCAGAAAGAAACCAAGTCATCGTCAGCTCTCCCTTAAATATTTCTTCAAGCAAAGAGCTTTTGCATCTTCTCTTTCAGGGCTCCTGTCCTCACCATACCAAGCACCAAGACGACCTTGTGCTCTGCCTGTTGCTGTGACAGGTCAGCTCTGACCTCGTGGTGGGTCTCACTGGTATTAAAAAAAACTTTTCAGAGAAACAGTAGGGAGCCAGGTTCCCAAAAAAAACCCCTCTGGGAAACAAACGAGTCATCCAAATTAGAACAAACCTCCAAAAGCTGTGATCTAATCCCATGAGTCATGGCAGCAGTGCCTGGAAAGCAGCAGCATTTCTTCTGGAAAGAACTCTGGGAGGTTCTTCCCTTCTACACCTTGTCCCACTGACTTCCCAACATCCCAGCAAAACCCTGGGAGGTTCAACCTCATCCCTTGTACCCTTCTCCCCCCCAGTAAATGGGTACTGGCAGAGAGCAAGGCAGGGGGAAATCACTACCTGCATCCTTTCCTTGGTACCCAGCACATCACTCATCTTCCCTGAACACTGGGATTTGATGCTAAAGGAGAGATGCTCCACCAGCAGTCAGCAGCTGCCCACCTGCATTATCCCTCTTTGGATAAGGAAGTTTCCAGCTGATTGATGCCTGCTATTCATTATTAATCCCAGCATGGGGGAAAGTCATTCAGTCAGCACCAAGATTTGAGTTGGCAGCATTAGAAGTGACACAGGAAAGTTGGGAGGGAGAAAAAACATTAGGGGATGGGATGCCCACAGGGTGTCAGGGTTTCAGGGAGTCCAGTGTGATGAAACACCTTCAAGAAAAAGTTAAAATTAACATCCTAATTAAGTTATAGCTCATAGAAATCAGCTCATGGAAACAGGGAAAAAAAATAAATGAGGTTTTAAGTGCAAATGGAGCCCCAGGGAAGGCTTGGCTGGGAAGGTTACAAGGCTCTTCAGCCTCTGCCATGAGGGAAACTACCCTACCATGCAGCAGACAGCAGCACTGGATCCCCAGCTGGATGAGCAGCCTCCAAGCAGGGAAAGAAGGAGGAAGAAATTCTCTGAGCAGATGGGAGCTGAGGAACAGGCAATGCGACTCTCCTCCACTGCTGTGGGCTGTGCTCTTCAGAAGCCTTTCAGACCCACTCCCAGTGACAATCTGAGTCCCATTCTACAGCAGATCTTCCCTGGTTTGGTCAGAGAAAAGCTTTGGGAGTGTAAATTCTCCTCAGCCAGGGACTGTCCTGGCTTTGCTGTGTCCACAAGGGAGCAGAGCCACCATCAGAGCAGGGTGAGATGCTCACAGGGCTCAGAGAGGCTGCTCCAAGCCATCACCAGCATCATCCCAAGCACTACCCTGCCTCCATGTGGGAATGAGCTCAACACCAGATGATCTATTGGTGCTATTAAAGTCTCAGCTCTTTGGAATAATTGGTCTCATTAACTTTGGGAGGCTTGGAGAAAACAAATATGACTGCAGCAGGATGAAATCACCTCCTTGTGTGGGACATCAATCATGGAAAACACCATCTCAGAGCCTGCAGCAGGCCACCCAGCACTAGCCTTGATGAGGGACCCTTAGGAGTTGCAATCAGGGATCATTATGGGATGTGTAACACTCAGGATTGCTTTCCAAATTATTTACTCGGGATATTCCAGTAAGGAGCATCCTTTCAGCAGCATCAGAACACAGAACAGGGGTGCTGCACAGGAAGGAGAAGGAAGAGAGAAGAATAAAGGAGAAATGTTTTATTGCTCAGCACAGTTATTCACGATGGAAGTAATTAGCAGAGGGTCATGATTATCACAGTGAACAGATCATACACTGAGATCCTTCCACAAAAGCACTTAAGGGCTCACAGTGAAATTTAAGAGCAGCCTGGAAGAAAAACAATAAACAAGCAGCTAAACATAGAGGCCAAAGAAGAACTGCCAGAGGCTCTAGATAGATAATATTCTAGATATTAAATAAGCCCCGTGGAAACCATCTAAAGGCCTCTGTGGGGTAAATCCTGGAGCAAAACACACCCCCAAAGAACGAAAAAAAAGCTTGAGGAGCAAGGAAAAAAAAATCCCTGCTGTAACCTGCTTCCCACGAAGCAGCAGGGCAGGCATTTAGGGTGTCCCCCCCTCATCTAGACATCAGCACTCAGCATGCTAACGACGGGCACGCAGAGATCATACTGGCATTTCCCATCCTGGATTTGCAGAGACATCGCTGATGACGCAAAGAGGCAGGGAGGAGACCTGGGACTCGCTTCTCTGCTTTTTTTTTTTTTTTTTTTTGCTGCATAGACACGCTCTGAAATCTCTCCAGCTGTTGTAAGGGCATGGCACCGGGCAAAGCATCTCTTGGCACGGAGAGGTCCCGTGGTCCCACGTCCTCGGCTCCACATGGGGAGAGCCACCCAGCACCGTGCCCTGGGGATCCAAACAGAACAAAGAGACATCCCCCAGGGCTACGAAGGTGGATGGCAAGAAGTCAGAGAGATGAATGGGTCTCCAGTGACGCTCGTTGCTGGCTCAGCCCTGTGCCCAGCCCCTGAGCTCTCAGTTTCCCTCCCCAGGGCTCAACGCTGGCTCAGCCCAGAGTGCAAATCCTCTGAGCTCTGAGTTTCCCTCCCCAGGGCTGTCAGGAGTCAGAAGGAGAGCAGATCAGCTCCTGTCGGGATGGTTTGAGCACACGGCCAGCTCCCTTTTCCTTATTTACCCTGCTCCGGGCAGTCAGAATTAATTGACTTCATCCAGCAGCTTCCATGAAGGATGTTCCCTCTTCTGCTCACTGCTTTTAAGAGCAATGCAAGCTGCCATTTAGTCGATGGGAAAATAACTTGGTTTAGCTTCTTCCCCTGTCATTAGCGGGCATCCCATTAAGCACACGGCAAATGGCTGAGGAGAGGAAGAAACACTTGTGCTAATCAGATTGAAAGAGCCGACAGCACAGTGCATCAAAGCGAGTTACAGGCAGCAGAAAAAAAAGGATGGATCTCACTGCCTGATGGAAAACCCCGGCTGGATACACCATCTTATCATCCAAACGTATCCACACCACCACGGACTCCTGCACACAGCCAGGAGAGTCCGAGTTAAATAAGGATTTATAGCAAACCAGGAGCCTGCCTGCAGCACGTGGGAATTGCAGGCAGCAAATTCACATCAGCCTCGAGTTGACAGGAGGGCTCACAAAGCACAGTGCTGCCCAGGCAAGTGCCTGTGCTCTGAAAGCAGAGCAAAGCAAAGCAGAGAGCAAGAGAGCAGGGAGTGAAAACACTTCAGGAGGGGCAGAGGTGACACTCGGGCTCCCCCACACAAAAGGGAGCTGCTCCAGCATAGGGGTGATTGAAGGAGAAAAGAACAGAGAAGGGATCTGTAATGGTTCCCTCCAGCTCACCCTGCACCACTGGCTCTGGGGATGGCACACACCAGCTCAGCCCAGTGCTGCCAAACTGGTTCCAGTCCCACACGGGTTCCTATTTCCCCATAATTCTAGTACTGTGCATGTCCACACCGCAGGCACCTCCCTGGGGACAAATCTCTGCTCCTCACTCCTACCCCTGTCCTTCTAATCAACCTGTGGGAGAAAGCAGAGCATCACTTCTGGTCTCAGCATCCCCCCTGATCTCAACATCCCCCATCCTCGAGACGCCCCAGCATCCCAGCAGTGCTCATCCATCCCTGGAAAGCAATTAGGGGGGTGGCAAAGGGTCATGTCAGGCTGAGACAGACACCAGGGGCCTGGGTACCTCATTGTAACACTGCAGGAGCTATTGATTTTCAGGGACCAAGGAGAAAACAAGGCACTAGTTTATCCTGCTGTGTGAAGAGGTGGGAAAATGCAGATGGAAAAGCAAAGCAGCCTTAACAAGAGATGGCTGAGCCTTTGTGCAAATCCAAGACATTTGCAACGTCCAGCAGCACCAACCTGATGGCCTGAGATAATAAAAATCTCCTGCATCAGGCCTCCTTTATTTCCTATGCTCCCTTAGCATCCATCCCTACCTGTCCCCTTCCCAAAACAGCCTGTGACTCCCAGCTACCAGCCCAGCCCTTCCAGTTCCAAAGGCAGCGAGCTCCCCTAATCACATCATAGCCACTGAGTTTAACAGAGCACAGGACCTCAGGGAATTTGCAAGCAGAGTGAGGTTTTCCACACCAAAATGCCCGAATCTGGTGCAATTTAACACAAACCTGCACTTGGAACCCGCCAGCTCTGGTGTTTCGCCAGCCTCAGAGACCAGAGCACATCAACCACTCCAGTCACCACATTGCCCAGGGGTGTTAGACTGGGAAAGATGGGGTGAAAGGACAAGTTCTGCAAAACTTTCACCTGCTCTGCCCTTCCCAGCACCAAGAACCACTGGTCAGGGTGCCCATGCTCCTCCCCAGCATCACCCACACGCCCAGCACACCCTCACCAGCTGAACCAGCCACCCCACATGCTTCTCCAGAAGGCAAACATCATGTTTTTGTGCTCAACCCTCTCAACCCTCCTGCACCTTTTGAAGCAGTTTGTCCAGACAACTCATTACACAGCTTCCAGTTCACTTGAGGACATGAGATTTGCCCAGTTCAGCTCAGTAATATCATTTGTTTTGTTTCCTTTAGTCAGGTGATTCAAGTACATTTTATACATTAACCTGAGCCTTTCAGCAGCACCATTAATTTGGCAGGCTGGGCTATTCTTAGGGCCCTTGGTACTGAAAGATATGCAACAGGAGCTAATAAAATCAACAACAACATATGGGATTGCAAGGGGAGGGGTTGGGAGAATGTAATTAAGTGAACTGGAAACTGGCCAGGAGAGTAAAAATAATTGTTTTATTTGGATTATTAAGTTTTTTGATGGCCAGAAGGGCTTTGCATTCCTCCTCAGACCCAGGTATGAGCTGGGGGAGGACTCAAGCACTTGGCACATGCAGCAGGACACAGATCTCACCTGGGGTCACTGGAAGAGCAGAGGGTGGGATCTCTAACTGCTGAGCCAGGTGCTGGGACTCCCCTTTTTCTCAGTTCTTGCAGACTCAGGCACCAAACCCTGGAGGGCATCTCCACAGCTTCACCACCAACACCGCAGGAGCTGCACCTGGACCAGCTTTTCCCAGGCTGCCCCACAAAAGCCTCTTTTAGCCTCAGGAGCTCCTCCAGCATCTCCCATAACTCTCACACTCCCCTGAAAAACCCCCGGTGACCAGAGCTCCAGCACCTTCACAGCTCAGAATAAATCCTGTGTGAGCCAGGGGCAAAGCTGCTGCCTGTTCTGCTCAAGAGAAGAGTCACACCCTCCCAAAACAGCTTCTGGGCCACATCTTGGTTTTATTAAGTGGTACCTGATTGGGCTGCTGTGGCTCCACCTTCCCAGTGCAGCCCCCCAGCTGAATCTGCCCCTGCCTGAGACCTGGGGTGAATAATTTCTGAGAAGACTTTCTCCTTCCAAGATCCCACCACCAGCCCCAAAGAGTTTCCTTGCTTCAGAGAGATGCTGGCCCATGCTGCAGAACACCTCCACTGGTCCATTCTCCTTCCCCCATCACCCTACTCAGTTAACTCATCCCAGAGCTCCATCTTCACCCCAAACACACCCCCCACCCCGACCCAAAATACTCCCCACAGCTCCCAGTCCTCCTCTGAGCAGCCACAGTGTTATCTTGAGGGGAAAAAAACCACCCAAGCTACCATTTGAGAGGCCAAGATGCCCAGAAATGGCTGTTTCTGTGAGAAACAAGCAGTTGCAAAGAGCAGTGAGGTCGTGGCAAAAGGCAGAGCCGGGGAAAGCAAAGCTCTTCTTGACTTCTTCTGCCTCTAGAGAGCATTGTTGCTTTTTTCTTCCCAGCAAGAGCCAGGATCAGAAGCATCTCCCTTGGCTGCCAGCACAGGCACTTGAAAAGCTGCAGTGGCACGTAGAGATCTCCCGTTAAACCCCCCAAACATCAAGCTTCGAGGATCCACAAAACCTCGCAGGGAAGGTCACCGCAGCTTCGGATCCTGCTCGTTTATCCCATCAAACGTTCTTCACCGGCTGCCCCGGGGAAAGAGCAAATTGCTCCTTCTTTGAAGATGGGAAAACAGCTCCACAGCGCACACGGGGGTGGGCAGGGGACTGGGATGAAGCTGCCGAAATGGCGAGCAGAGGGGAGGAGGAAGAAGAGGAGGAAGGAAAGCCTGAGGTGCAGGGGTGATGCTCAGCAAGGACCTGTAGATACAACCCCTTGCTGAGGATCCGGGAAAGAGAAAATTTGCCCTTGGTGAGATCTACACAGTCTGTTAGGGGTGCTGCTTTCCCTCTGCTGCCATCCCAGGGACCTGCTGCCTGTGCCCTGCCCGTGCCCTACCTGTGCCCTGCCTGTGCCCTGCCCACGCCCTGCCTGTGCCCTGCCTGCAGGATAAAGCCTCTGGCACCTTCTCCACAGGACACACCATCCATCTCCTCTTCCCTCTCCACCCCTCCTTCCTCATCCCTCTCCATGACAAGCCCAACTCATTCTCCAGAATCAATTAAAATATCTTTTTTTTCTTTCCTTCTTTTTCCGAGTATTTTTTCTTTCTTTCTTTTCCGAGGACCATCGTTGCTGTTACGGAGAGACAGGTTATTCCTGGTCTAATTTAGCGTGGCTGCAATAATGACTTTTCTCCCACGCAGCGTGAGTCAGGCTGCGGTTTCCCAGAGCCCGGGGGTGCGGAGCTGCTGCCGGCAGCTAAAGGGTGAAGCTGTCGGGGCTGATGGACCGAGAAGAGGGCAGAGGAATTGTGCGAGAACACACCGTGATGAGCCGAGATCTCCTGAGCACTCCCGGCTCTTCTGCCATCCTTCTTCAAAGCAGGGCAGAGCGGGAGGTGAGGGATGGGCAGGACGGAGGACACTCAAAAGGCAAAAAAAATCCCCAAAATCACTGGAGAAAACTCCCATCCGCACACCCAGCACGGCTCGGGGGAGGAGAAAAGCAGGTTTTCAGCTTCTCCAGGTCACCTGGATATGTTTCGAAGGAGGATGAGTAACATTCTGCGTTCAGAGGCTGTGCAGCCACCAGCTGAATGCAAAGGGATTCTGAGTTTATTTGCAGAGGAAAGGAGAAGCCCAAGAGCTCCACGGGGCTGAGGCTGCCCTAAGCTTCCAAACTGCTCCCCACTGTCCCCCCTACACGCTGTTCCCCTGCTGCTTCCCCAGCCTCCAGCCCAGCGGTTGTAGCTTCTAGGGATGAGGCTTGGGATCGGTTCTCACCCACCTCTCTACCTGCCACCCCTGGGTTCGTTTGGGGACAGCGAGTCGGTTCAGACAGCAGCTCCTTTGGGCTGCAGGTGGCTGAGCCCAACCTCACCCTGCATTAGAAGCACTTTTCCCCTCCCTGAAAGGGTTAAACATCCTCCAAAAACCCGAGGTGGGGAGGCTCGGGGAGTGGAAATCACTCGGAGCATCTCCACTGCAACTCAATTCTCATCTTCCCAGCCCTCGGGGCCCACAGGCAGCGAGGAGACTGGAGCTGTGGGACCTCAGGGACAGGAGGAGCCTTCCCGATGATGCAAATCCACTCCTCAAAACCTTGGGATACTGGGAAAAACATTGAATTGCGAGCTGCTGCCTCCTGCACCCGGAGCTCACAGGTCTCCAGAGGCAGCTCCTCGGCAGATTCCTTCTCCAGCTGAGATCTAAACCTCTGGAAGCTGGGAAGCCACGGTCCTCCTGCCACCAGGACAGTTTCCCTTCCAGGATGATGAAAGGTTTGCTTCAGGGGTTCTGGGAACAGAAGAAAAGAGGTGGTTTCAGGTTTTTTGCTAGCGGATTTTCTTGCTTCTGGGGTTTGCTTTGGTTTCTCCTCTCCCCAGAGCCTCGCTGTCTGTCTCTACCCTGCTGTTGAAGCAGATGATGCTGCCCTGGTCCTGCCAGCACTCCTGTCATCAGCCTCCCCTTCCAGGGATGCAGCTCTCAACTTCCCTGCTCATTGCATCACTTTGCTCTTCCTCATCACACTCCAATTATAATGTGGCAAAGGAGAAAAAAAAAAAAAAAAGTAGGTGTTTTTTTCCCCTTTTCCCAAATACAGGTTTGGATTTTTCTCTCTAAGAATGCCACATTTTCCACCTGATATTGTCAACTGACAATCCCCTCCAGGGTTGTCCAGGTCTTTCCCAGGCTGCTCAGGGCAGGGGTGGAGTCCCTGTGATCCCTGGAGGGGTTTCCAAGCCCCCCATGGAGCTGTGGTGCTGAGGGCCACGGGACAGTGGTGCCCTGGCAGTGCTGGGGGATGGTTGAACCTGATGATCTTACAGGTCTCTTCTGGCTGATGGAGCCCAGGGAATTCCAGCAGTAGCAGAAATCCTGCAGCTCCTCTGCAATGGCAGAAGGACTGACAACAGCAGAGCAACACCCAGACCCAAATCCAGGGGGTGTCTCCCTGTAGGAAAGTCACCATTTCCCCAAATCCATGCTCGCAGGGGACAGCCCTGCAGACAAGCTTCCAAAAATCATTTGGGAAGAGCCCATCAGAGTGTCCTCATGGCCACAGGTAACCCCCCAAGGGGCCACCAGTTCCTGCTTCCAGTCTGGGCACCACGTGTCAGGACATGGGCAGGGATGAGGGGAATTCAGAGGTTGTTTCTGTGACTTTTGTTCTGTTTTGGTTTTTTTTTTTTTGTTTCACAGTGGCTGCTCTCCAAGTATTAAACAATTGGCTGAGCTGGGGATACCTCTGCTAGGTCAGGAGTTCTACTGATGTTTCCGTTTTCCCATCAAGGCTGGGATTTACCTAAGGAAGCAGGAAGGATTAGACACCTCTTTCCCAGAGAAGCCCATAAAGCTTCTCTGAAGCTTCTTCCCAAGAAGCTCCTTTATGGAGCAGAGATGTTGCCCATTGCACGACCAGACCAATTACACCCTAATGAGGCTGTGACATCCACACAGAGATTAATGTGCTGCTCAGATGCTGCAGCAGGGTTTTTACTGATGCTTTATGAACTATCATGGAACCATGGTCTGGGTTGGGTGGGAAGAGATCTTTCAGGGTCATCCAGTGCAAACCCCTGCAGGGAGCAGGGACATCTGCATCCAGAGCAGGGTGCTCAGAGCCTCCCCAACCTCCCCTGGGATGGTGCCAGGGATGGGGCAGCCACCACCTCTCTGGGCAGCCTTGGCCAGGCTCTGCCACCCTCAGCACCAACAATTTCTCCTGCTCTCCAGTCTCAATCTCCCTTTTTTAGTCTAAACCCATCACCCCTTGGCCTGTCCCAACAGCCCCTGCTCCAAACTCTGTCCCCATCTTCCTGACAGGCCCCCAGAAGATCTCCCCAGAGCCTTCTCCTTTCCAGGCTGAACCCCCTCAGCTCTCCCAGTCTATCCCAGCAGAGGGGTTCCAGCCCTCCCAGCATTGCTGGGGCCTCCTCAGCTCCAACAGCTCCATGTCTTTCTTGGGCTGAGGGCAACAGAGCAATAGAAAGCCAGAAAATCAGCTTGAACCACAGGTTCAGGTGGTGATAGACTAGATAAAGGTTATTTTTAGCCAGAGAATAGAAGACATTTCCCTCTGTCAAATTGCCCTCTGGTCGGTGTTCAAAACCCCGTGGCCTCGACAGTCAGAACAGAAATCAGAGAGCAAAATCTTTGTCCTGTGACTCCTTTTGATGTGGACTCAGCAGGAGAACCTTCCCTTGGCACTGTGCAGGGCTTGGCAAGCTCATGGTTTTCACACCCACTCAAGCAAAAGTGTCTTTTCTAGCAGAGGAAAGTGTGTCAGGCCATTGATTTCTTGGGCAACTGCACTGCAGAACAGGCAGCAATAAACCCAGTAATGCACTAGGCTGTTGGCTGCAAACCAGCCATCTAGTAAAAAAAAAGGTTTAAAAACAGTTTTTCATTGTTTGCCAGGTGCATTTGGAGAACAAGCTGCCCCCTCTTAGGCCTCCCCCTCTGTCCTTGGCTAACCTGTGCCAAATAGGCAGGGGGGGGTTGTCACTCAGACTTCCCCAGTAGCACTTCATGGAGTGATGCTTTCATTGAAAATGAGGCAAATCAGAGAGGAAAAGCAAAATACTATGGCATTTGAAGCAAGGGGGAAGTGAGAATTTAACCCTAGAGGTACAGCCCAAGAAGCCTGGACTGGATGTTGAGCCTAGGAAGAAGGAGGCTCAGGGGAGACCTTCTGGCTCTGACAGCTCCTGACAGGAGGTTAGAGACAGGGGGATTCTGGCTCTGCCCAAGGAACAAGCCCCAGGACAAGAGGAACCAGCCTCAAGTTGCCCCAGGAGAGGTTGAGGTTGGAGCCCGTCCAGGGCTGTCCCAGGCTGCCCAGGGCAGGGGTGGAGTCCCTGTGATCCCTGGAGGGGTTTCCAAGCCCCCCATGGAGCTGTGGTGCTGAGGAACACAGGTCAGTGGTGCCCTGGCAGTGCTGGGGGAACAGTTGGACTCCATGAACTTCAAGATCTCTTCCAAGCAAGAGGATCCTGAGGCTCTGTGACATCCATCCCCGCTGCCAGGAAGACGTCAGCATCCCATCTGCACAGAGCTTGGGGCAGCCTGAGCCAGAAGCAGAACAGGCTGATGCACCAGGATGCATCCTCATTCCCACTGGCCTGGGGTCAAACCCTGATCCTCCACAGGCTGATGAGTTTCTGGTGCCTCTGGTGCCAAGGAGCTTGTTGCAGGAGCCTGGCAGCTGAACGGGCTGCAGAAGGCAGCAGATTGGCCACTGACACCTTGGATGGAAGGATTTCCAAGCTGGATCTCAGCAGCAATGCTCTGAATATCCAAAGAGAACATCAGCCCTGCCAGCCCTGGCTCTGGGAAGCAGCAGAGGATCGATAGGGAGGCATCACATTTAATCACCTGCTTTAATAGCTCTGCATCTGACAGAGAATTGGAGTGAAAAGAGCAGCTCCAAACACCAGGAATTGCTACAAGCCACCGAGCAAAGAACCAGTTCTTCTGTCAGGGAACAGCAGAGTCCTGCCAACAGGATAACGACAGCAGCCCACCCTTCTGTGGGGACTGAGGAGGGCTGAGCAACACCCCACCTTGCATTTGGCACGGTGTTTAATTAGTAGGTGGTCACCACATAGCTTTGTAGTGTTTTGGATGAAGCTTGGCCACGTTCCTGGCAGGAGCACCAGGCATGGAAAACATCTGAAGCCTCCCAAAAAGTTCCTCCCTTTGTGTTTCCCCATCACTCACAATGTCCTGGGATTTGGGGAACTTTGGTTAGAAGCATGGGGAGATTTTTCTTCTGGCTTCCAATCCCTCTGAGCACATTTGGCCAGCTGGACACCCAGCATTGTGGAACAATGTTTAGCCACCCCTTCCACTTGGGTTTGCAATTGGCTGGCAAGACTTGGCCACCATGGGCACCATCTGCAAGCAGCACCATCTAAAACACACCCATCCATCATAAGAAGGTGGGGGCAGAGCCACCTGCAGCCCCCCACAGAGCTCTGATGCTCTGTACACTCAACCCAACAGCCACAAGTAGATTTATTTCCATCTAGAGATGCACAGGCTGAAGTTACACTGGTTTCACTGGTCAGATTTTATGAATGCAACTAAATGACCCTGGAAATGTTTGTCTGGGGGGAAGATTTTCCTTGGAAATCTCCACAGGGTGACCTAGGTAGACATCTTGACCCAGACACACATGGGCTGTGTCATCTGGAAGACATTGGAGGATTTGTCCAACTCCAAACTGGATCCCAGCATGACTCAAGCACCCTCCCACATCACAGTCAGACAATGGGCTGGATGGCATTGCTCATGCCATCACTGCCCACCTCAAGCTCTTGACCCTCCTGGGCTTCTCTCCCAAAATCCCAGCTCATCCATGAGCTTGTTCACACACAAAACCAGTAAAAAAGGAGGTTCTCCAGCACTAAGAGGCAGCCCCAGCAGAGATGTTTTAAGAGAGTCATGATTTCTTTAGAGAACATTTCCAGGCATGCCTGGATAAATTATTCACAAAGAATAAGAGATGAACCCATCTGGAATTAAAATAAAAAGGAGAAAATGCAGTTGGGATCAGGCCAGCAGCTTCTTCCTGCAATGCTTTTGCCAGCTTTCAACGTAGGGATTTATTCTGTGGAAGAATATAGCAATTATTGATACTGCTTTAACTGGAAGGAGCTTTCTAACATGGAATTAAAGTCTCAGAGCATGAAGTAGAGAATAATGCCCCACTGCCGGATAGGCAGGGTGGGAAGAAGAAGAAAGGAACCCACCTCACTAGTTATAAAAAAATAAAATCATCTCAGCACCACAACCTGGTAATTTTTTTACTCCATTTCCATATTAACCCAAAAAGCCTGTTGCCATTTTTAGAGCAGAAAACATCTTTCCGTGCTGTTTGTTGGAAACATCATTAGGATAACAGCCACCCCCACAGTTTTTTCCTGCAGGCATTTCCTTCCATGCTGCCAGTCTCACTGCCTGCTCCCCAGATTACTCCTGAACGTCAGGGATACAAAGGGAAGGAGTTAATCCACAGCACTGGGATTGATTGCAGTGGTTTCTCTCCTAATAAGAATCTCTCCCTCTCTGTTTTGCAGCATTTGGCTCAGGGTGGTTCCAGCAAATTGAGGTAAATGATTCTCTGAGGCAGCTGGAAAGATGGGACCCATCACCCCTTGGGTGAAGCCAAGCAAATCAGAAAGCAAATGAAAAAGGTGACTTTGCTAATCTCTTTTTTTTCTGTCATGAATGGAATTATAAGTGGGGAGAAACCCCTACAACTGAAAGTTTAGGTGAGGCAGTTGGAGGGTGCATCTCACAGCAGAGTTAGACAACAAACACTTGGGATTTCTGCCTCTTGAATCAACACTTAGTGTAGGTTTAATAACACATTAAGAGCAGGCAAGGCAAAAGGAGTTGGGGAAACGACAGGAAAATAAAGCAGATAAATGCACTAATTGCAGCTCATCTGACAGCTCCGTGTTCTCCTCTGCAGCTGAGATTCCAGCTCTATTTTTTACACGCCAGGCAGGATTGATTCCCTGGGATACAGCAAGACAGTTGCTGATGGATGGGCTTTGTGTCTCACCAAATCTCATCAGGTTGCTTTGGCCAGGTACTGCAAATTGGAAAAGAAACTACCTTGCAGCAGACAAGGGTTGTTTACAGCAGGGAATACTTGAGCTACTTGATGCCATAACACGTTTGATCAGGGCTGGTTTACATTCTGAAGTAGCAACATCTATTTTTTTTTGCCATGTATTCCTGTGTTTAGGAGGGGGGAGGTGGGTTCCATCCTTCTGGGAAGCTCCCACCCAAACAATCCGTGTACAAAGAAGAGGCCCCAGTCTGGAAATCTGTATCTTGATCACATCCCACAAAGAAAAGAGCCAAAAAAACCCTAGAGAAGGTGGATACTGATGGATACAGATCTGAAAAGGTCCAGAGGCAGCAGCTCTGCCTTGTCCAGAGCAAAGGCAAGGGGCAAAGTCCACCCAGCTCATCCCCAGGGTCTGGTGGAGGACACCCCAAAGCTTCAACCACTCAGCTTCTCATCTTGATTCTTCCTCCCCTTGCTGAGGGTCCAGAGATCACTCATTTTTCTCAATGGTTCCACCAATTCAGACACTATGAAGCCAGGGGAGGTCTGACCAAAGCTCATCTCTCTGCATTTAGGCAGCCAAAGTGCATTTTGCCTGTCCTGTCCAGTTTCTCACTCAGCCACGTGTTCAAAGGGGTTTTGCTTCAATGGTTGCTGCCATTTAGTCCTTCTGCAAAGGAACAGCCAAATCTGGGGTGGCCTCAGCTGGTTGTGCAACTTGAAGGGGAGGTCCTGAGGGGGTGGGAGCTTTATCCAAGGCAAACCCCGGGCAGATACCATCTCCCTGGACCACAGAAAGCAGCTGCCTGTTGTTCTGTGCAACCACAGCATCTGCAGAGCCTTCCACACAGTCATCAATCACAAGGAGACTTGGTGGCAGGGTCCTGGCAGGGACAGAGTGTGTCAAAGTTCCCCAGCTCACGCGTCTCCACGGAGGGCAGGATTTAACAAGGAGAAAAGGATAAATTGGAATAGCCAACAGCAGCTGACCCAGCAAATTCAAGTTTTTGGGGTTGATTTGGGTTTTTTTTGAAAGAAAAGCAGGCAGAAACTATTGTTCCCAAAGCTCCTCACTGCTAAGGTCATCATGGCTGCTCCCAGTGCTTCGTTGGCAGAAAGGAGATGAAAATGCAGGAGTGAAATCACTTTGCTCCTCCAGGCTTTTGGGCTGTGCTTGCCAGGGGGTTTCTCCCCCTCCAGAGCCACCTCCAAGGACAAAGAGGGGTTAATCCTCCACTCTCTGCTCCTTGCACGGCAGGGTTGTTATGACCACGCTCTCCTGAGTGGCAGCCAATAAGCTACCTAAACCCAGGAGGAATCTCGACAGCAACCAGCCTCTCCTCTCTGAGTGATTTCCCCTGAACTTGTGCCAACGTTGCAGAAAGAAATCCTCCTGGCCAGCTCCCGAGCCAGCAGCATCCTCTCTGCCCTCCTGCTTTCCTTCCTCTGCTCCAAGCTCAGTTGCGCCCACTCCCCTGGGAACAGACAGATCATTTTGAGCCCAGCAGATACCCTGGGCTCTGCCAAGGCTCTCAGCAGATCAGCTTTAGCTGTTTGATATCTCCATGCTGGGCTGTGCTCCCAAACAATGCTCTGCTCCTCTGAAATCTGCAAGGAGACTCTGCTGGGAAGCTGCAGTTCCAGCCCTCCCAGTGTTGCTGGGGCTCCTCTGGCCTTGTTCCAACAGGTCTCTGCTGTGCTGAAGGCTCCAGAGCTGGACCCAGCACTGCAGGAGGGTCTCCCCAGAGCCCTGGGAGCAGAGGAGGAATGATCCCCCACCTCCACTTGCATGGGACGCCCCATCCCATGACCTATGCCATGGTTTGTCCTGGACAGAGAGTTTACCAGGTTATTTCTGAAGGTGGTTTCATCTTGCTCTGGTGCAAAGAGAATTTCAAGCCTTCACTTTTCCCCTGGCTTCTCCAGCTGCCACATGGGCTGCAGAGAAGTAAAGCTCAGGCCTTGCACAGCTTTGTAGGGGACTCTCCTTTTCCCATCCACAACACTTCCCAAATCCCTTGCACCCAGCTCTACTCCCCACTCCTAGTTTTCCAAACCCAGCTTACTCCACTCTCCAGCAAGAAGAGTAGAAACCCAGTCTCCCAGGCTGTGATTTTTCAAGCTGGAATGATTTTCATTATATTTGTCCCAAAGGCACAAGAGTGGGACAAGGCCACACAGGCTCTGAGCAGCCTGGAGGTTGTTGGAGTCAGAAGAAAACGAGACAAGAGAGTTGCTTGCAAAGTTAATTTGAAGCAAGCGGCGCCCAGCAGAGCCTGTCCCACAGCCAGAACCAGCATCTCCCTTCCAGGGACACCCCAGAGCTGGGATGCTGGCAGGGAAGGGGAGAGGCAAAGGGCAGAATCAATCTGTTTAGGCACTGTCATTTCCAGAGTGCTTGCAGCCATGTGAAGCTGGGCTCTGGCACACGAGCCAGGGACGTGCCCTCAGCCATGCGTGTGCCAGGCAAGGGACACAGGGAGGGCTGGAGGACACCAGGAGAGTCCCACGGGGGGGTTGGCAGAAAGCTGAGCCTCAATCCCTTCCCTGTGGGCAGGGCAAGTGGCAGAGAAACGTGGCACCCGACCCTGGGGGGAATATTGCAGCTGGTGGAAGCTCATCCTCTTTCCAGCCTCCACCGCCCTTGTTCTGTGTCTGATGAATGGAGTTTTATTATCTTGCATAAGAAAAGAGCTGCAATAATGAAGCAACTCCTCTGGATGGAATTTGTACTTGGGGTGGGGGAAAAAATGTGGTTTGGGGATCAGTGAGACACGTCTTGCCACGAGTCTCTAGGCAGGGAGCACTGAGAGGTGCCAAGAAACCAGGTGAAGAGCCAGGTGGCTGGATGCAGGGCCAAGCAGGGATGGGACAGACTGGGCTTCCCACTCTGTGAGCCAGGGAAGCTGTGGGAGCAATGCTTTGAAGAATCCTTCCAGCCAGAAAAGAAGCTCCAAAGCCACAGATGTGGGTCTGGGAGGTTACAAAGAGTTCCTGGGTCAGGATATCAAAGTGGATTTCCTCAGGACATGGGAGAGAGATGAAGGGTTTGGGTCTGGGGCAGGGGATGGGAAAAGCCAAACAAAGCTACTGGGCACTCAGATGAAGTGAGCAATGCCCAGGGATGGATCTGGTTGCTACTGAGATCCATATGGTGAAATGGATCTTCCCAGTGTCTCTCTTGCCTCCTTCAGCTCCCTGTTTGGCCAGTGACCCATCCTCACCCCAGGCAGGGCATAAAACACCCAGCACGATGCTTGCTGCAGATGGCAGAGGGCTTCAAGGGAAAGCAGAACCTCCTACCAGCTGCCCCTGCTGGCAAAATCACCAGAACACAGCCCAAATTACCTGGTTTATCCCAAGCTCTCACCCCAGGCACACATGGCACACAAGGGAAATCCCAGGGGCTGCTGTAACCAGCTCTGAACCATCGGCCCCACCAGCTGGTTTGAATTTTCCCTGTGTTTGCAGAAGGAAAAAGAAAATAAATATATTAAATGGCCTTTTAATACTGATTCAGCCTCACTCTGAAGGGTCGTTTTAGCTAAACTGAAACATATCACCAATGCCTTGCTGGTTTGTGTTAGCAGCCCAAAGGGGACTTGATGCCCAAAGGTGACTCCAGATGCCCTGGAGAGCTCAGTGAAGGTGGCCAGTGCCGTGCACAGTCCAGCAGCTCCAACAGCCCTGCCTGGGATTATTCCCAGTTTGCTGACTCTGCAGGCAGCTGCTGAGCCTGTGCCACCCACCCAGCACTGCTCCTGGACCAGCTGCTCGCAAAGAACAAGGGACAGGACAAGTGGAACCAGCCTCAAGTTGCCCCAGAGGAGGTCAAGGTTGGAGCTGAGGAACAATTTCTTCCCCTCCAGGCTTGTCCAGGGCAGGGGTGGAGACCCCGTGATCCCTGGATGGAGTTTCCAAGATGTAGAGCTGTGGTGCTGAGGAACATGGGGTAGTGGAGACCTGGCAGTGCTCAGGATCTTAAAGGTCTCTTCTAACCAAAATGATTCTGTGTTTTTGTGTCCCTGGGTGGTTTAGTGCCAAGAAATCAGCTCTTCTTGTTTTAAGGCCAATCTCCCTGAAGTTCTGTGCAGTTATCAGTAAGTTTCCAGGTGTCAGGGCTGCTTCCAGGTCCTCCATGGCCCTGGGTACCCAGCAAAGGGTCCAAAAATGCATCTGGTAGAACAGTACCAACTGGAGACTGCAGTGAGTGGATCAACCCCAACGGCATCATGAGGAGATGGCACAAAATCCCTCAGCAGCATGGTCCATCAGCATTTCCCTTCAGAACCCACCCTCTCAGTGCTTCCAGAAACAGGGCAGAGCTTTCCAGTGCTAATTTACACCCAGGGAAAGGGTAAGGATTTTGTACAATGCCCAGTATGGTTCCAGCTCCCTTTGCCATCTCTCTTGAGCCAACGTGGTGGAAGGATCCATGGCTCTGGTCCTGGCCCATGCACCCAGAGACATCCAAGTCCTCCTAATCTGCTGCAGCTCAGCAGCATTCACCCAGCTCAGCTCCATCAGCAACTGGTCTCAATCTCTCCCTTTTTCCTCTCAGGCTTTGGCAGGTTTAATTAAAATTCCTGTACACGGGCAGTTCTTTCACTGAGGCCATTATCTCCTGCCCTCCTCCAGCTCATTTCATTAGGAATCCAGCTCTTGGTGAATGGAACCATATTGAGGAGGCAATACCTGGCCTGTGTCTGCATCTGAATGGGTCTATTCATGCATCCCCATGACAAGAGAGATGTCCTGAGGACCTATTCTTGGTTCCTCCAAGGATAAAGTGGGTTTCAGATCAGAGACACACCCGTTGTGCATTTAATTCCATTGAAGTTTTGTTCACTGGTGGAAATTAGTCAGGAAGGAGGAGGAGATGGAGGTGAACCTGCCCTGCCACTGCAGCTGTTGCAGTTGGAGTTGCAGGTCATGGTACCCAGCACATTGGCAGGACCCAGATGTGCCCATCCTGAGCACATCAAGTGCGTGGATCTATGTTTTAACCATCCTGAAAACAAACAGCTTCCCCTGGTACCTCTCTGATCCGACAGGTTGAAAGCAGGACCAGGAATGGTCTGTAGGGGATGAAAGATGAACCCTCCAAAGAGAGGGAGATGGAAACAAAGAGCCACAAACAGATTTTAGAGGAAGAAAAAGCTGGAAGAAAAAGCAACAGAGAGGCTGAGTCAGTTCCCATGGCCAGAGCAGTTACTCCTCCTGTCAAGATGAAGAGTTCCAAAAAGCCTTCATCAACCAAGTAGATCTGTGTTGGGTTGGCAAAGGTGGGGTAGAGATGGACCCAGAACCAAAAAAGCAAAGATAGAGTGGCAAGAAACATCAAAGCAAAACAACCCAAGGGCAACACTGGAGCTCCAGTACAAACCCAGGAGAGTGTCACAAGCTGTGGGCATCACAAGAACTTGTCCCAGGTCCCCAAAACTCCAGCCCTCTCCTGATGTGGGCAGTGGACCAGTGCAAGCAGGACACTCAGGCCAAACACTTTGACCATGGAGCGGTTTCTGGGCCCTGATTCAACCCTGAGCCCAGAATTCAGCTAGGATTCAGCTACAGAGCAGTGAAGCAACACAATTCCTCCTCTTCCTCCTCCACCTCACAATCCCCATCATCCTCAGGAGGACACACGTTCCAACAGCCTCCTTTGGTCTCACCCCATAAGCTGAGACACCCCCAGCCCCCTCCCCAGCCCTGCTTGCCCCCTCCCCACACGGCTGCTGGTTCCCATCCCACACATTCCCTTCTACTCAGATACTGTCTGTTTGGGAAGCAGAGCTCAGATGTTTGTTATTTCTCATGTCATTCCAAGCTGAAATAGGAGGGAGGGCTGCTCAGCCCTTCCCTCGTTGCTGGAGCACAGAGGCTGAGTCAGCACTCCACAGGACCCATCCCCACATCTTCCCCACGGGCAGATGGCAAACTCTTCACTCTTCCAGCAGCTCTGAGATATTTTTACTGCCTATTGCTTTTTCGCCTCTGTTTATTTTTTTTTTTCAAGCTGAAATAAGCAGAGTGATGGGAAAAAGAAATCTCCTGCCGAGTGTTGCATCAGAGACCAGATTCCCAGAAGGATTAATTTCAGTGGAAACAGCAAGACCTTCATTTATTTTATTTTTTTTTCTGGCAGGGTGAACTCAGCAAGGGCTGAGCCCTGGATCCCCTGGCACAGCAGGGTTGGTTTTCCATGCTGAGCACCTATGGAGACTCCTTTGCTCTGGCCTTCCAGCAGCACCTTTTTGATGTCTCTGACCCCCTCCTAGGTCCAGTTTCACAGAATCACAAAATCCCAGCATGGTGAGGGCTGGAAGGGAGCTCTGGAGATCACCTGGTGCCACCCCCCTGCCCCATCCATGGCACTGGGGAAGGAGAGACCCCTCTCATCTCCCCACTGCTGGCCAGCATTTGCCATCCTTCCTGCACATGGCATCTCTGCCAAAGCTGTTTCCCAGCCCTCGTTCACACCTGCTGTGGCTCCTGCCTTTAGAAGACCTTCCTTGTTTCCTCAAAAGCCCAACAACACAAAATTGCCCTACAAGCAGCAGAGCCCAGAGACCAGTGGGAGCCATTCTGGAGCAAACTGGTTTCTTTCTTGTGTTGCTTTGCCTTCATATACAGCACGAGAAAGCTGCTGCCTGCAGACCCCAGGGTGCTTTCCTGGAAGATAATGTCATGCTGAACAAGAATTTTATGCTTTTTTTTTTTTTTTTTTTTCCTGATTATGATGATTATATGTACTGAATATCAGAAGAGCCAGGTCGTCTTTGACTGCCTCTAATACCCTGAGCAGCAGAACTGGCTCTTGTGACTGATGAATATTTCTTGCTTATTCTGTGAAGGAGGTGCTAATGCTCAGTAATACCCTGCAGCAATTTGTGCATTAGGAAGTTTGAGAACATTAACAGAAACTTCTGTGTCCTCAGGAAGGGGAAATGCTTTGACAGGCCAGGACAGCCACGAGAGCCCATTAACCTCTTTCTCCTCCACCCAAGAATGTGCAGGGGAGTTCTGGGGGCTCTTCAGGAGGGAAGAATGAGATGTGTGTCCTGGATTGAGCTAGGACAGAATTAATCCTGTTCAGAGATTTTACTTTTCAGTTCAGTTTCTTCTAACAGATTGCACTGTTTGAAGTTATCAGGAGATTTTCACAGCCAGTCTCTGCTTCCAGCAGTGATAACACTCTGTGTTTAGAGTCACCACCAAGGACTGGGGGGTGCAGAAAGGCTTTTGCTACCTGCTCCTGTGCAGACCAAGGGCACTGCTCAATCTTGTGCCACGTGTTGGAGGTGCAGAAATGAAGAGGTGGCACCTGCAGGGAGGAGCAACCAGGAGAGGTGACCCCAAAGTGACACACAAGGGATTCCAGCCCATGTATGGCAAGGTCAGTATAAAGCTGAGGGGTCACAAGGGTCAAGGATCTTCTCCAATAACCAGCATCCAAGGACTCTGTCCTTTCTGCCTTGGATCCCAATCCATGTGTTCCTGAGCACAGTTTCAGACCCCAGCTCCTGAATGCAGTTCCCATCTGCTACTGAGTCCAGACTGGGACTTCCCCAGTGTCTGCTCCACAGCATCAGTGGTGACAGTGACAGAATGCCCTTTCTCTTCCCCTTTGGGAAGGGAGAGGGGTTAATAAAGAGCATCTGTCACTCACCTATCCCTAACCCTTGACAATGTGTCCAAGACACAACCAAAAGACCTTTTTGATTCAGGTAATCACTAAAGATGTTTTGAGCACAAACCACCAGATAGCCAAGAAAACCCCATCCAAACTGTCTTGAGCTTTTGTGAGTTGGTTTGGTGCTGATCAGACCACCCTGGGAGTGTGGGTGGCCCCAGGCAGGCAGAACTGACCAGAGGAGACCCACTTGTGCCTGGCCACGCTTTGGTACCTTCCCCAGCCAGAGACAGGCTGATCCCACAGCATCCCTCCAGGCCAGCTCTGTGGGAATGTTATGGGGATTTGGGAATGTTATGGGGATTTGGGAACATGTGGTGATTTCCCACCCAGAGTTTCTACTGACTTCTGGGGTGGCATCATGTGTCGAGTTCTCCGAGATGGGGATTGCGTCACCGATCCATGTCTCCCAGCAACTGTGCTGTGTTATGTGCTGCAAAGCAAACTGCCCAGGCCCCAGCAGCTATTTTTAACCCCAGGCAGGCCATGGCCACAGGATGAATTCCCAGTAAAAACAAACACCTGACACTGCTTTTGCTGTGCCATAGCCGAAACCCATGGAAAACAGAGCAGAAGTGGAGAAATCCCAGCTGGGAGGATCAAATAATGACACAGAATCCCAGCGTGGTGGGGGTTGGAAGGGAGCTCTGGGGATCATCTGGTGGCCACCCCCCTGCTCCATCCAGAAGGGTCACCCAGAGCAGGGGCCTAACAGTGCAGTGTCCCTCTCTGGGCCCTGCTGGATGGAGCAGGGAGTTGTCCACCAGATGATCTCCAGAGCTCCCTTCCATCCCCAGCATGCTGTGGGATGCTGTGATTCTGCAAAGTGGAACAAAGAAACCTCCCTCTGACCTCAAAACCTTACAGTTAAGAAATAAAATGAACACCTAATGGAGGATACACATGAGTGCACCAAAACAAGAGCTGAGCAGAGCTACAGCCCTGGGCACCAGTGGGAGGCAAGGAGAGGCAGCGAGTGGCTGTGGACAACAAGAAGGGTGACGCAGGAGAAGCAGGAGAGGTGGTAAAGCACTGCCCAAAGCAGCATCCGAGTGGATGTGAGCTGGCCCAAAGCTGAGGCCAAGAAAGGGATATTGCAGCAATGGGAGGGGATGTGATGAAAGAGAGGGTGGGGGCTTTAGCTTTAGGAAAGGCTTCGTAAGGTTACACAAGCCCTTGAGGCAGCCAGGGTGTGAAGACACAGGAGGAGACAGGAGATGAAGACAGATTCTGGCAGAGGAGCAGCATCCTGGCATTGCTGAGCTCAGGGTAATGCTGAGCTGAGCTGAGCTGAGCTGAGGAGGAGAGGTTGAAAAGCTCTTTTGCCACATTGTGCTTGAGCAGGTGGCGAGGCATTTGGGAGATGTCAGAGAACCCCTCTGAGATGAATTTGGGTGGGGAGAGGAGAGCCTGAGGTAGGGATGTGTGCCTCCAAGTCATCACCATACAGATGGTATTTCAGTGAGGCTGAAAAAAGTTTCAGGAGAAACTTCTTTGGTGTGAAGGTGTCAGAGCCTGTACCAGGATACCCAGAGAGGTTGTGGAGTCTCCTGCTCTGGAGAGATTCCAATCCCACCTGGACACTGAGCTGCTGGGCCCCCTACTCTGGGTGATACCAAGTCTGGACGGCACCAGATCATCTCCAGAAGTCCCTTCCATCCCTCACTGTTCTGTGATTCTGTGACACAGCAGTTCCATTGCCACTTGATCAGCAAGAGAAGCCCCACATAGATCGGAGCTGATGAAGAGTCTGAGACTTTGAGGCCTCCTCCTCTAGCATGTCCTCTGTGATCCATTTCAGGTTGGCCAAGGCTCTGAGCAGCCTGGTCTAGTTGAGGGTGTCCCTGCTCACTGCAGGGGGGCTGCACTAGATGCCCTTTGGAGGTCCCTCCCAGCCCTAAACATTCCATGATCTCCAGGATCTGCAAGAACCACCTCTCCTCCCACTCCATGCAGGGCTAGGAAGAAGGGTGTGAATGGTGCTCTAGACATCCCACCCAAACATTTTGCCCCCCAGGCTGTGGTTAGTCCTGGAGAGTCTGACCAGAAGGTGGCAGGCTCAACTCATCCACAGATGATGGCTCTTCTGCAGGAGGGTCTGGCCTTGAGACAAAATCGCTGGTAAATGCAGATCTAACCTCATCACCTCAAAAGGAAGCCAGAACAACAAAGAACTAGAGGAAGAGGAGAAAAAGAGACCGTTTGAGCTCCCCTGAAAAGCAACCACAAGTCGGGAGAGCTGTTTCTGCAACCCAGGCCAATGCCTGGTGGGGAGATAGTCACGCTCAACACTGGGGCTTGCATGGGGAGAATGGCCAAGCTGAGACTGCAGGGGACCTTCTCTCTGCTCCACAACAGGAATCAATGGAGAGGAGGGATCCATCTACATAACCAGCCATCCCTTCCCCCCCACCCCCCCGTCAAGTGTCCTCCTCCCTGGGAGAGCATTTGAAAAATGGCACTGGCTATAATTAGAAGTAACACTCACTTTCCAAGAGGAAACTGTGCAAAAGGTTGACTTCCTCTTTCATGCCATTTCAACCCCTTCACAGCCACGTATCTGCAGCAGAGATGGCCAGGGGATCTGCTGAGCAGCAGCCTGGTGGTAGCAAGGAATGAGTGTTTTGGAGCAGCAGCCCTGTGGTAGCAAGGAAGGAGAGTTTCCTCCATCTCCGATGGGAATTGCTTGTTCCAGGCACCAGCCACCAGGTATTAAGATGCAGAGGAGACTGTCACAATCTGTCCTCTCCCTTTGCAAAGAGCCAGAGGCATTTTCAGCTGCTCATTATCTCGCTATTATGCATCACCTCCCCCCCCCCGCCCCCCCAAGGCTAATCACCACTGCTGGGTACAGCCCTGGCTGGGGAACGCCAAAGACTCCGGGAACTTCATCTCTAAGAGCTTTCAAGAGAGCTCCCGAGTCACAAGCAAAGCTCCTTGTGATTCCATACAAGGAAATATTCACAAGACACAACAAAAATAGCCTCCATCACTACACGGTATAACCGCATCAGGGAGTTTTCCAATCGCCACAGTATTAAGTGATGCTGTCCCTTCTCACCCAGCAAACACCAGTTAACCCTCCCGACACCCAAGGGTGGGCCACTGGGAGGATGGCACTGACCAGAGTCAGCAAAACAGCAGGGTAGGGAGGCAGTGGTGGAGCTTGGACGGGAGAAATCATCTACTCTTCACTGATTCTCTCAGTAAGGCAAGGCTGGTTGACAGGGGATCTTGCCATTTCCAACCTTTCTGAGACCTCAAGGCCAAAAGAAACACCAATTTTCTCCCCATTCAGAGTTGCTTTGGTGCTGAGCCTGGGAAGCTGTGGTGGATAAAAGCACCTCCAGAAAGGTGATCAGTTCCAGCTCAGATTGATCAAGAGGGAAAGAAACTCCCTACTAATTTCTCACCATTCTTATTTCTTATTTCTGGGTTTTACCTCCCAACGTTGGTCCTTAGTAATCCCTTCTCTGCCACATCACAGTGCTACCAACTGCAAAATGTTGTTCAAGCTCCACAATCCAATCTTTTCAATGAGCTAAAGGCAAAGGGCACTTTGATTTCTCATTGCAGAAAGAGGCCAGGTCAGTGGCTGGGAAGGATCCTCCGGCCACAGCAGCTGGTGATGATGGAGCCTCGGGAATTTCTACAATGAACTTTCCAGCTCAGGCCCTGCAGCCCCTCATTAATTTCACCAACTAAACTCAGATTCTCTTTCAGACCCACCGCCGACACAAAGGGCATTTCAGCTGCCAGCCCCGAGATGGTTTTCTTCAGCCAGAAATAGGCTCCGTTCATTTCTCGACAAAAATCTCTTCAAAATCATTTTCCCCTGAACTTTTTCAGACCAGTCATCAGACCACATTTCTGTCACCCCTTGAAATCCAGCCTCTGAAGTCAGATGTGCCATCCCCATGTCGCTCGTCGCCTTTGACCCCCTCTGGGATGCCAAAATTAGATGTGTGCGTGTCAGCCCGAGCTGCTGATTCCTCCTGCCTCCCCCAAAAACATCTGCACAGCAGCAAATGGGTTTCTATGGAAGCCGTGGCTCCCATACAAGGCAACTGCTCCCTGGCCAGCTGGAAAGGCTTGACCAAGTAAGAGATTTACTTGGCTGAGCATCATTTAATTCTCTACAACACAGAGGAGGGGGGAGGAAAATACAGTTGGGTCCCCTAAAAAAGTGGAAGATCATCCTGTGTTGGGCACTTGAGTTCCTACAAAGGTCAACCCCCAGACAAGAAGGGAAGCAACACTCTTGGGTGGTGAGTTGCCTTCCCTTCTCCCACTCATTTCAGAAGGAAGAGAGCCTCAGATGGATATGTTTGTCCACCCAAGCATGTTTGCTCCATGGGTTGCACCTTCCCTTTGGCAGGTCCCGGGGCTGGCAGGCAGTGTGTGGGACCCTGGGGGAGCTCAGGTCATTCCACAGAGCTGGCCTCAGAAGGTTTGGACAGAGAGAAGAGCTGCACGTGTCAGGCAGATTAGAAGGTGACAGACAGATGGGCAGGCGGGCAGGCTGCCTTTTAAATAGCCTTCATATTTTTCCCATGACATCTCTCTGCAATGGGTTCAGCTTCTGATTCTTACTTACAGCTTTGGAAGGATTTAAAATGCTTAAATCCTTGTTAAAAACTAAACTACCAAAGCTTTGCTGGATATTCCTTTGTTTAATCCACAATAAAAACCATTATGCTGGATTTCCAGGGCCGCAGAGAGCTCATGGAAACACCCTGCAAATGCTGAGCATCTCCTGTTGACCAATCTGCTAACAAAGTGCTTTGGTGCCAGATTAGGAGCCCAGCTGCACCTCTGCTGTGCTGAAGTGAGGCCAAAAAATCTCCCCACATCTTCTAGGTGAGGGATCAGGGTCTGGATGTGCAGTTTGTCCTGTTTGGAGACAGTAAACAAGCAATCACTTTGATGTAGATGACAGAGAAAAAAAAAAGGGGACAGGAGTCCACCCCCACAGGGGAAATCTTCTCCATGGGGACTTCCCTGCCAGAGATGCCAGAAGCAGGACCTGTTCCTCACCCAGCCTGCAGCTGGATCTCCTTGCCGGGGAAAAGGCTTCTGACTGCTGTTTATTCTGCTAAAGACCATAATCATTCTGCTAATTGTTTTTGGGTGGGTGTTTTGGTTGGTGTTTTTTTAGCAAGCTCCTATTTTTGTCGAGCCCATGTGCTGCACTCCCTCTGCTGGCAGGCTGGATGCTGGGGAAGGGATCAAACAAAGCCTTGATCCCACCACCTCCTGCCAAAAGTCACACCAGAGACTCTTCCCGAGCTCTGGCCTCGCTAAAATTCAAGGTCGAGTCCCAAGAGTGGCATTATTCTGTCACATTTATTCCTCATTCACGCTGAGTCTCGTTGATAAAATGGGTGGCTTTGTAGAATGCAGGTGATCTTTGGATGGAGAATCTCTTCCAGTGATTCTCAAACATCTTCCTCAGGACTCAATCAGCCTTAAGCTCCCAGCTATCCTAAAAATGACCCCACAACAGCCATTTTTTTTCCCACCAGAATCCTGATTTTTTTAGGTAACATGAGCAAAACTCAATGCAAGAAAATCCCTTGTGCTTCAGAGAGCCACAGAACCACCCTGGAGAGCATTGGAATCACTTCCTCCTTCTGGAAAGGTGGTGAGTGGGATTAAGCCCAGGGTCTGGCAGCATTTACAGTGTGACTTTCATCATCAGAAGAGCAGAGAAACCTCTTGAGGGACACAAGTAGAATCCAGAGGACAAATCATTAACCAAAGAATACAGGAGTCTTTCATCAACCCAATTCAGCAGGAAAGTTAGGAAGTTCTAAGAGCCCTCCAAACCAGTCAAATAAAATCAAGACACCCCCCCCCCCATATAGCTATTTCCTCACTGAAACCATTAATAAGAGCTGCACATTGCGTCAATCTCTGAAGGTCAAAGCAATTTTATTTTCTTTTTATTTTTTCCCCCCCCCTTCACGGAAGCTCTTAGGGAGATTTTTGAGCTGCATTTTCTGCCTACATGGGCTCCTTTAATGAGTGCAATTTTACATCTGCTCAGGTAAAAGGCAGCGTTGTAACATTTGCTTTCTCCCGTGGTTTTATTAGAGCCTCTCCGGCGCAGGGTGCCCAGCCAAACGAAGTGGAAGAAGAAAAGAAAAATGGAGTTCCTGAAAGTATTTGTCATCGTAATGCATGAAAAAAAACCAAAACAACCCACCCAACAAGCAACAAGACAAACAGGCACATGAAGCAGGTGCTTCAGTAACTGTTTACTGAGGCTTCAGTGCACATCTCTTGCTAACATAAAAAAGCACTTTGATATAAAAGGAAAAAACCAGCACAGCAGGCTGCTCAAGAGCTGTGCAGGCACCAATGTGTGACCCATGGAATAGTTTGGGTCAGATTTAAGATGCTCAAGTCCACCTGTTCCCCCAGCATTGCCAGGGCACCACTGACCCATGGCCCTCAGCACCACAGCTCCACAGGGGGGACTTGGAAAGCCCTCCAGGGGTCACGGGGACTCCACCCCTGCCCTGGGCAGCCTGAGACAGCCCTGGACAACCCTGGAGGGGAAGAAATTGCTCCTCAGCTCCAACCTCAACCTCCCCTGAGGTAACTTGAGGCTGTTTCCCCTTGTTCCTTGGGGGAAGAGCCTGACCCCCCTGTCTCCAACCTCCTGTCAGGAGCTGTCAGAGACAGAAGGTCTCCCCAGAAAGAACTTCTGGGAGTGAGAGGCCCAAAAGTGACCCCAGGATGTGAGGGGCAGCCTCCTCAGTGCTGAGTACAGGACTCAGCCATGCCACCTTATCTAACCACTCCCCCTTATCTAACCACACCCTCATTATCTAACCACGCCCACTCTTATCTAACCACGCCCACTCTTATCTAACCACGCCCCTCTTATCTAACTACACCCGCCCCAGCCCCTGGACCACATGGCTGCGTTGCCTGGCAACACCATCGCCATGGCAACAGACATACACAAGGAAGGGCTCTGGGTAAGAGCATCAGTGGGGGTGAGATGGGGGACACCACGGACCCCCCACAGCCTCATCTGGCTTTGGGGGACCTGCTGTGGGGACAGAGGCCACGCTGAGGGACACTGAGGTTGCCCAACCCAGCTGGATGTTGGTCCCAAGGCCATGAGGGGTCTGTGCACTGCCCTGAGGTCATTGGGGGGTGAGAAGGGAAAACCCTGAGAGAAAATAACCCCCCAATGGCTTGAGAAGAAAATAAACCCCCAATTACTGGAGCAGACAGGCAATTCCACAACAATTTGGGTGTGATTTTGAACCTCGATCAGTGATTTCTCACGGGCCTCCTGAGGGAAAAAAAAATAAAGGCAAATAAATAAATAAATAGATACATATTTCAGGCTTATTTCTTCAGTGTCCGTGAGAGATTTGGCTCGTGGTGTTTGAACCCAAAGGCCGGTTCTTGGGGCTGTTCTCAGGCAGAGTTAATATTGTCTGAGTCAACAGACGGGCCCCTGAGGTTGCCTGCGGTCGGCTCCAGCAGCGTGTTAGTTACAGAGGTTTTTGAGAGAGCTTTGCTGGGTTTGAGGTTTGGTTTTGAGTCTCGTCATGTTTTATTTAGGAGATGTACTTACTAGAAAGGATTCTCGAGGCAGAAGGGGCTTTTGGCTGTCAAGAGCAACTTCACAAAAATGGGATTTCTGCAGTGCTCTTCTCATCCCCTATTCCCTTTGTGTTACTGGTGATGATGTAACCTTAAAAGAACCTGAAGTGGAAGGTGTAGGAAGACAATCTCTGCTCCCCAAACCCACTGAGGTACAGAAACAAGCGACTGACAGGCTGGGGAGAATGATAAAAAAGAGATTTCCAGTTCTATCAATTTAATGAGTTCTTTCCTTATCAGCTTCAGCTCTTGTCCAGATCTGCTAAGTGGCTTTTCTTAGTGATCGAATGACTACGAATTAGCCCGTGGCAGCTCCTTTTGTTACACAACTGACCAGATTTTCCACAGTTCAATCTCTAAAGAGCTGAGCTGTTTTCAAAGCCTAAAGGGAGTGTGCAGATGGCAGCTGAGCTCTGCTGAAAGTCAAGCCTCGTGCTGGGGCCAGATTGTGAGGCCACGGGCTCTCCACCCACACAGACAATTCCCAGGGCTTCACAAGGTGCCTCCAAGGAGTTTTCACCCAGAGACATCCCCGGGGTGGAAATCCAGCTGTGGGAGCTGAGACAGCCACAATGCTGGTACTAGGAGCCTGGGATCAGAGCGAACCTGTGTGGCCACATCCACAGCAAAGCAGCATCAATCCAGGCTCTCTGGGGGAGTAATTAGGAAGAAGGCTCCTGGGAGAACTTTTGGTGACCTTTCCTGACTTCAATGATCCTGTCTGAAAGATGGGGACAGAGTCTGGAGCAGGGGCTGTTGGGACAGGCCAAGGGGTGATGGGTTTAGGCTAAAAGAGGGAGATTGAGACTGGAGAGCAGGAGAAATTGTTGGTGCTGAGGGTGGCAGAGCCTGGCCCAGGTTACCCAGAGAGGTGGTGGCTGCCCCATCCCTGGCACCATCCCTTGGCTGGGGGTCTGAGCACAGGCATTTGCACTGGGTCATCTCTAAAGGTCCCTCCCCACCCAAACCATTCTGTGTTTCTATGATTCTTCTTTGCACCAGTCTGGTATTTGGTGGGAAATCTGTCTTTCCTTCATTTGCAGAAGCATTTTCTGCCTGGCTGTGCAGTGCACTGCAGCAATCCTGGCTCTCCACTCTTCTGCCCAGGACATGGGTCTAACTCAGAAAATACATCTCTGGCTATAACCTTAACCCCAGGTCTTCCAGCTCCAGGGCTCTTTAATACCTTTCAGAGATGTGGAAAACAAGGACGTCACTCACCTCGCTTCCACCATCATGAAAACCATGTTGCTTCACCTTGGACCACACAAATACCATGGGCTGACCTCCTCTTGAGAAGCTGCATAAGCACCAAACCTCAGCGTGCAACCACTTACAGAGCTCTAACCCACACCAAGGCCACTTCCATCAGCAAGGAGAAACCTTGAAACTAAAAAGCCAAACTGCCAGGTGGAGCTTGTTTGTTAGGCAAGGGAACTTTTGTCTTGTTTTGGGTTTTGTTTTGGTTTTTTTTCCAGCAGATTAGAGATTGTGTTTTATAAATCACAAATATAAAATGGGATCATATTTATTCCTGTTTGTCCAACATCATTTTTTAGATGCAAAAGCTTTTCCTCTCAAAGTTCTTGAGATGTTTGCTCCTTCACTGTGGAAGTCAGGAACTGAAGCAACCTTTTTTCATGGGAGACAAAGGCACACAGAGAATTTCTTATGCATGAGGACAGGTAGGGCAGGTGCTGCTGAAGCCAGAGACCTTCTGAGCCTCACAGCTGAGGAGTTTTTTTTTTCCCCTCTGAGACTCCTCCCTCTGATGCTTCAGTGACGCTTGGCAGGAAAATCTGTCTCAGTTTCGTAGCAGGAGTTGACAGAATTGATGCATTGCTGTGTTTGGAGATTTAAGACACAGGAACGGGCAGCTAGAGCTGCACAGGCAGCTTAAATCAATTAAATCAAGTGCTGTGGAGTCAGCCTCATGAATTTCTGTTTGGAAGTAACAAACAGCACGGGGGTGAAATGCAGCATTTTGGTACAGGCTCACCAATATCGTGTTTTAATGAAGCATTGATGAGCAAGCACTTATGAATAACTATTTTCCTCTGGGTTTGGATAGAAATTGAAGAGTTCCTCAGCTTCATGTGGCTCCTGACTTGAATTGAACTGCTTTATAGCAGCAAGAAAATAATCTGAGCTACATTTCCTACACAGTAAAAGAAGCAGGGACGTAGATTGCATGCAGAAATGCACGGACACCTTCACTGAAAGCATGCCAAAGACAGATAGATATAGATATATAGATATATACACACACAAATATGTACACAAATGCTGTCAGTGTGTGTTACTGGTGTGCATGGTTATTTGTAAGCAGATTCAAAAGCACAGCAAGAGAGGAGCTGGAGCTGAAGGTGTTTTCCTTTGCAGCTCCAGGAGGTGCAAATGCTGTCAGGGCACAGGCTTCTTCAAAACCACCTCGTGCAACCTCTGCTGAGGCAGAGAGGTGTTGTGATTGAACCTGGACACCACATCAAGAGTGAAAAGCAAAGTGACACACCAAGGACCTCAGTAACGGATTAGCCTGTTTAGTGTAACTGCTTAGAAACAGCAAGGAATCAGAATGGTGGGGCTTGGAAGGGAGCTCTGGAGATCAAGTCCAACCCCCTGCCAGAGCAGGGTCACCCAGGGCAGGCCACACAGGGACAGATCCAGGAAGGTTTTGAATCTCTCCAGAGCAGGAGACTCCACAACCCCCCTGGGCAGCCTGTTCTAGGCTTTGGCACCCTCAGAATGAAGTTTTTCCTCCTATACTTGCCATGTTCTTGTTTGTGCCCATTGCCCCTTGTCGTACTCCAGGGCACCACTGCCAAGACCCTGGCCCCTTCTACTTGACACCCACCCTGTGAGATTTATAAACACTCATCAGATCCTCTCTCAGGCTTCTCCAGACCAAACAGCCCCAGGGCTCTCAGCTTTTCCTCATCAGAGATATTTCAGCCCCTTCATCCTCCTCATAGCTCTCCATTGGAGTCTTTCTAGTATTTCCTTGTCCCTCTTGATCTGGGGAGCCCAGAACTGGACACAATAGATGTGACCTCAGTAGTGCAGAACAGAGAGGACAAAGCAAAGCAGAGGGGGCAAAGCAGAGCAGTGGGGGCAAGACAGAGCAAGAGGGGGCAAAGCAGAGCAGAGGAGGCAAGACCTTGAGCTCTGCAGGCCACCTCATGCCTCCCTGCTCCCACACCATGCATGGTGACTCAAACAGGCCTTGGAGGAGGTGGAGCCTTCACCAGACAGCTCGTGAAGGCTTCAAAAGTTTCAGTTCCTGGGCAGGTTTTGTAAGGCAAAGCGAGAGATGAGAAGAGACTTTGGTCGTGGCAAGGTGGGAGCAGCAAGAGGCATCAGAATGAGCTCCCCAAGCTCTTCATGGCAGCATCATGCATGCAGAGAAATTGGCAGCAGTGGCAGCTCCCAGGGTGCCAACCAGCACAGAGATTTGTGTCCAGCATCCCTCTGGCAGAATCCGGTGTCAGCCATAAAGCTGCTTCCTCCTGCTCAGCAGCAGCACCCTGTGTGATTTCCTGCCTGGTGTTGCAAGAGTGTGGCACAAATGAAGGGATTTCTCCTTTAAAGAAAGCCATTTTTGGTCTTCAGCAGCTTCTCTTTTCAATCTACTTGCAAAATCCCTCCTTAAAACATTTTTTTCTCAACCTGCAACCTGCAGCAACCTGCTCCAGTGGGAGGTGTCACTGCCCATGGCAGGGGGGTTGGAACAAGGTGATTTTTAAAGTCCCTTCCAACCCAAACCCATTCTATGTGTAAGGTTAGAATATATATGGTGCTCAGAACAACACATGTATTGGGATTTCTTGATCACACAAGTATTTGCTGTCCAGTACCTTTGCCATCACTTTCAGCTTTCAGCCAAAAGTATTCAGCACACACAAGGCAGCATCCAGCATCTTTTTTTCTCCTTGGCAAGGCCAGAGCAGCTTTTTGTGGCTTTGACTCATGCCCTCAGCTCCTGCTGCAGCTGGGACAGCCACTGGAGACCTTGGCATTTGGACTGAGAGTGAACCATGGTTCCAGGAATGCTGCCTGGCCTGGCTTCCCCACTGCTGGGAACTGCCCTGAATCACTCTGCCCAGTGCCTGCCTACCTAGTTCAGATTCCAGGTTGGTTTAGATCACTGCCTTGGGATTGAGGAGGGCCAGGAATCCCTCAGGATGCACTTGACAAGCTGACATGGCCTGAGCTACTGAAACAAAACCCAAGTCATGCAGAATTCCCTGTGATCCCTGAACACTGACAAGCTTCTGGATGAAACTGTTCCCTGTTAAGTTGTGTGTCTGCTGCAGATACTTGAAAACATCATTCTTTAATCAACTGCATTGGACTTTGAATCCCATGGAGCAGCAGGGACTAAGTACACGGTGTCTAATGCCCCATCTGTCAGCCGTGGAGCCTGTGCAGAGCACAGCCAGAGCACCTCTGGGCTCATCTGAAAATGCTACACTCCAATGAAACCTGGAATAAAAATAGTAATTACTGGAAAACAAAAGGGACAAGCTGACCCTGCAGTCAGCACTCTTGGTACAACAACGGAAATATGGAATTGTCTCTGTGTTTCTAAACTACACTTGAGAACATCTTCTGGGAGCTTCCAAGTAGAGATGCACACACTGGCAGATGGTTTCTGCTTGCAGGAGAGAGGGCTCCTTGAACTATCCAGGTCCCATCCCATAATACAGACTGGCCTGCTTGGTAGCTCAGCTACCTGCAATAGCTCTCCAGTGGCTCTTTTCCCTGACTGCAGAGGGTTTGAACAAAACAGTGAAGCTCTAAATAGCCCTGATAAAATTAGACTGGGTCATGGTAACCTGGTAGACCAGGTGGGATGGGGCCTTGAGCAACCTGGTCTAGTGGGAGGTGTCCCTGTCCACAGCAGGGGTGTTGGAAGTGGATGATCTTTAAGGTCCCTTCCAACCCAAGCCATTCTGTGGTCAGAGTGATGTGTGGTGGTAGAAATGCCAGAATAGGTCAGTGAACAGATGTCCTGCAACCAACATGGAGTAAACAGACATAGGATGAGAATCACAGAATCATGGAATGGCTTGAGTTGGCAGGGACCTAAAAGATCATCTCATTCCACCACTCCTTCCATGGGCAGGGACACCTCCCACTAGACCAGGTTGCTCAGAGCCCCATCCAGCCTGGTCTTGAACACTTCCAGGGATGAGGTGTCCACAACCTCTGAGAAAGAATTGGGTTTCCCAGGGTTAAAAGGCAGGTCAGCATCAAAGCCACAAGCAAGTTATCCATCTTCTGAGCCTGAAAACAATACTTTGACTCACTGGCCACACTAAAGAAACTGTTGGTATTCACACACACAAAGGACTATTCCCAAACCAAAAGCATCCTACCATTTAACCCACCCTGAGAGAGGGCAAGATGAACTGGGATTCACTGAGCATTCTGCTGAGCAAATCAAAGCCATGCTGGCCTCCCATATCTTCACGACAGGTACCAGTTACTTCAGAGAAGCCCAGCCAGACAAAGACAAAAAGCAAAAGAAAGAGGCCAAGATCTTCAGGTCGTGCAGACTTGTTCAGCCCCTTCAGACATATCACTCTTCAGGTGTTCTCTGTATGATTAGAACTAGGAAGAGCAGAAGTGAAAAGTGCATTTCTTTTTTTCTCCAGATGGTTTAAGTTTCTCCACTGCTTCTCATGTGGGAGAACCCTCCTAGTTGATGCTGTGACACAGCATTAAACTGAGGAAAAAACATTTCAGCACCTTTCACAGACGTCTGCATGGGGGAAAATATCTTTCTTTGCATTAGAGATGATGTGAAATGGAAAATGGAAGTTTTGTACCACCATTCTGGTGTCCTTTCTACCAGATTTGAGCATTACTGGATCATTTAGCAGGACAAATTCAATCCAGATCATGCCCGGGCACACAATTACATTTCTGTTGAATTAGCCAGAGTACATAATAGAGAGTTTATGCTGGAGCTGGGCCAGCAGCAGGAAGAAAGACAATATCTCATCTGGCATAAAGCCTACCAATACAGGCTTCGTGTCCCAGCTTTTGGAATGATTTTGAATGGGATCAGAGCTTTGGGCTGTGTGGTCTAGTGGTTTGTATCCAGGAGCAGGTTTCCTGTATCATCCACCTGTGATTTTTGCAGTGTTTCTAGTGTCTGTTTCTCCATAGAATTTTAGAATCATAGAATTGGTTTAGGATGGAAGAGAACTTTAAGATTCTTGAGTTCCCCAGCAGTGCCAGGGCACTACTGTCCCATGGCCCTCAGCACCACAGCTCCATGGAGGGCTTGGAAACCCCTCCAGGGGTCACAGGGACTCCACCCCTGCCCTGGGCAGCCTGGGGCAGCCCTGGAGGGGAAGAAATTGTTCCTCAGCTCCAACCTCAGTCTCCCCTGGGGAGACTTGAGGCCGGTTCCTCTTGTCTTGGTGCTTGTTCCTTGGGCAGAGCCCGAAACCCCCTGGCTCCAGCCTCCTGTCAGGAGCTGGCAGAGCCAGAAGGTCTCCCCTGAGCCTCCTTCTCTTGTAGCTGAACGTGGTCCCTCATCTTCTCCTCCCCACACTCCTGCTCCAGACCCTTTCCCAGCTCTGGCCACGCTCCAGCCCCTCAGTTTTCCCTTGTTATTCATCCTCATGTGACCCCCTTGTCCCTTCCTTCTAGTCCATCCCAGCACTGCACTACATGTAACATCTCTCCAGGATCCCTCTCACAACAGCTCCTGCAGAGTCAAGTGTGCTAGTTGTGTGTAGATGCTGTAACACAAATATTGAGGTTGTTTGCTCAGCAGGCCCAGTGGACTCACTATTGCTGTCGTTTGCTTGCACTGTTACTGCCCCTGCAGCCCTGGGAACTGTCAGCACTGCTCTCCATCCATCTTTCTAACTGTGGCATCAAGAGTTCTGAAGGGACTTACCCTTCTGCAGGTCTCCATCACCCAGACCTCAGCTTGGAAAATCCTCTGCTTGCTCAGACAGGGAAGGGGATGTTTTCTAAGAAAACCAGGAGTGTGCCAGGCTGTCTGTGAGCCAGGCACTAGGAACAATCTACCCTCAGAGCTGTTGTACCTGCTGACACTTCTCATCCAGTCAGTTTTACCAAAGTAAATCCTTCTAATTCCCAGCCACAGGCTGGAGTTTCTCTGGGTAATCTTTGGGAGAAAACCCATAGTGGAAAAAAAAAAGTTGCTTATTTTAGAAGCCACAGCCTGAAGGAAGATATTTTTCCCTAATCCTAAACTAAATGATATCATACTTGGCTAGTGCTGTAACCATGGTACTGAAGTTATTTATGACTCTGAAATTAATGCTATAGTTAGCAACACTGGAACAGGGTTTCTTCTATGCTACTGTCCAAGGGCCTCCCTCTCCCTGCCCCAGGCTACACTGGAAAGCAAGACACAGCGTCTCCAGAGGGTCTTTAACTTTCAGTAAACAATGTCAGCCTCTGCCCACTGCCAAAACTTGGCAACAACCAAGTGGATGTGCACAAAAGATGCATCTTCGAAGCAAAAACAGAGCACTTGGCCGTGTTTTTATTGATCTTGTCCTGGTACGAGATTTATTCTGGTTTGTTTATTTTAATTCTTAAAGTAAATGTTAATTTCCGTGAAAGGACCTGGGGCAGGGATGATGGGGAGGGGAGGTGAGAGCTCAGCTCTGCACAGCTCCTCAGCTCCACAGGTCAGGGAATCACCACGAGGGCAAAGAGGAGAGGGCAGCCCTCCTGCCAGGGGCACCCTGCCAAAGTCACCTTGGAAGGAATGGGTAGCCTGTGTGCACAAGGTATCTGGGGACCAAAGAAGCCTTGCTCCCGGCCGATCCCTCTGTGAAGATCCCAGTGAAGGTTGGAAAGAATCCAGAAAACCACGTGTTGAATCCCTGCTGCTCAGAGATCAGGCAGCTCCCTGGTCCCACGGAGCAGGTCGCTGAGGGGGAAAGCTCAGGACCACATCCCGAAGTGCAAGTGGCAGCCCAGGGACCCAAGCACCTCTCTGCTCTTCCAATGGACTCACCCCAGCAGATCACCTCTCAGGTCAGGGAGGGAAGAGAACCAGAAACCAAACCTGCAATTAAAAGCATTGCCAGTAATAAAAGAAGAGAGACTAGAGAGAGCCCAAAGGAATGAAGCAGAGATGGGATCCTGCACTGGGGTGCAGAGGTGCAAGGGCAGCCCCACTCCTGATCCGCAGCAAAGGGCAGTTGGAGTCACTTTGGACTTTGTCACAAGGTAGGCAAGCCTGCTCTGCCCTCCCACAGCAGCCTGGCAGACCCAGCCAGAGTCACTTAATGCCACCCCAGTTGATGTAACCCTCTGACTTCATGTCAGCTCTGCTCCCCAGATTAACCTTTTGATGCTGTCTTTGAACACCAGTCAACACGCAGTTTAATTCTCCTCACCCCAAGAATAATTGAGGAGCCAAATCATTACCTGCTGGTTTAGGGCTTTTCAGATACTCTGGCCTTGGCAGCACTGATTTGGAGTTCCAATTTTAGTTTGTTTTACAACCTAAACTTTTCATTCCCAGAGCCACGATTCTCCCATTGCCTTCGTGGGATTTATGCTGGAGTCACTTGACTGAGTTTTGCTGTGTCTAACATGATTTCTGCCTTGATTTTATGGGGTTTTTTTGCTTTCTTTATGTTTTCTCCTTTTGACCACAGGCGAAGGAAATAAATCATCTGATATCCTGCCAGCAAACTGCCACAGGCACTTTGAGACTGGAGGCGTTTCTCTTGCCCTGAAAGAGCATGACAAAAAAAAAACCCACCCCAAAACCCTGGCTGATAACTTGGACAGGGTTCAGGTATGTTTGTGCACATACCAGCAGTTAAACTGATTTCTTCCACTATCTTATCTGTCCATTTCTGGTTTTAAAAGAGAGGAAGTTTGGCAGGCAAGTTACTCTTGGAATGCACTCAGTAAACCATGGGTGAGAGAAGTGAAGAGCATAAATAGAAAGAAGCAAAGGTACAGCAGCTGGGAGCCTGGCTGCTGCCTTCTATTCCTAGCTCTGCCCATGACTCACTTGGTGACCTTAGAAAGCTGCTTCACCTCTCCACACTCCAGCTTTCTCATAGGCAAAAACACTTGGGTCATCCCAAGCAGAGGGATCCTGCTTCTCCCAGCTGGGGGGATCTGTGGAGGAAAAGCCTCATCTTGCTCCCTCTGCCAGCTCACCACATGGGATAGGGGTTTTACCTCTGGCAACTGGAACTGAGGGCATTTTGGGAAGCTTTTTGGGACCCTTCAAGGAAAGGAAAAGCACTATCCCAAAATGATGCCAATTACATCTTGCCAACATACAGCCCATTCCTGCCCTGGACAGAACTCTGCTGTCAGACAACTCTACATTTCCTTTGCCCAGTTGCCTCTTCGTGCAGGTAAAGACTTTGTAGTGACACTTGAGAGCCTCCCACAGTGGACATAGAATCATAGAATTGTTTTGCTTCAAAAAGACCTTTCAGATCATCAGCTCCAACCATCCTCCAGCACTGCCAGAGCACCACTGCTCTGTGTCCCTCAGCACCACAGCTCCACGAGGGGCTTGGAAACCCCTCCAGGGGTCATGGGGATTCCATCCCTACCCTGGGCAGCCTGGGACAGCCCTGGAGGGAAAGAAATTGTTCCTCAGGTCCAGCCTACACCTCCCCTGGTGCAATTTGAGGCTGGTTCCTCTTGTCCTGGGGCTTGTTCCTTGGGAGCAGAGCCTGACCCCCTCTGGCTCCAACCTCCTGACAGGAGTTGTCAGAGCCAGAAGGTCTCCCCTGAGCCTCCTTCTCTCCAGGCTCAACAAGCCCAGGTTCCTCAGCTGCTCCTCCCCACACACCCGCTCCAGACCCTTCCCCAGCTCTGTTGCCCTTCTCTGGCCATGCTCCAGCCCCTCCATGTCGTGCTGAGAGTGAGGGGTCCCAGGGGTGTCTGTACATCTCATTCCTGAGGCTGTAGCCATGGCAGGGGGGGTCAAGGCTCAGTGTTAGCAGGCAGCAGGAAAGCTGCAGCAAAAGCCAGAGAACCCACGTCCACTGTTAGTCCCTCTGTGCACATCAGGACCAGCAGCAGCACAAAGACATCCTGGATCAATCTAATTTCTGTCTCAAAACAGGAAACTGCCCCTCCCTTCTCCAAAACAGAGGAAGAGCTGCAGGGCTTGTATCTGTGTCACCAAGAAAAGGGCAGAGGAAGGAGCAAATGCCTCTTATCCAGGAGCCTGTCAAAAAGGGGATGTCTCAGTCTGTTTATTCTAAGGTTACTTTTAAGCCTGTCCTCAGCATAGGTCTTGGAAAAGAGAAAGTGAGATCATCTCTGCTCCAGCACAGCTCAGACCAGACAGTCTCAGACCTCTCCTAACACCCCTTTCCATCAAGAGAAGCAGGTTCTGGGGGGATTTGTTGCAAGCAACAGGGTCAGGGTGTCAGAGGAGGTGCAAAAAGGCAATGGCAGAAGAGAAAAGAGGTGGAATATTTATTAGAAGACCCTGAAGGTTTGAGGAACTCTTTACAATAATTCAAGATCACTGATGAATTGGGATGAAGGACCAAGAATAGCCAAGTATTTCAGCTCCAGCAGATGGGCCACCAGTGCCTGCAGTGGGGAAGAGCTGGAGGAACAGGCAGGTTGGCCACGTGAGTGAACCCTGGATGTTACTAATTTCAGGTGGAAATGTTAATTCCACAACCTGACTGTTGGCCATAATCAAAGCTTTACCCATTTCAGTGTCACCTGAGCAATTGCACGGGGTAAAAACAAAAACCACAGGCAGCTAGAAGTTGTTAGAGGCTTTGTTTTGTTAGTTTTTCTAGAAGCTTAGCAGAGGAGTGAGAAACCTCAAAGTCATGAGCAAGTCCTTGGTTAGAAGGGCAAGATCACAACAGTGTTTTTGTTCACAGTCATAATGATCATTTTCTCTGCCTGCTGCCTGCTAGCCAGCAGGTCGTGCACACTTGTGTTTAGATGTGTCCACAGAGGAATCCAACCTGCAAATAAAGAACTGCAACAGAAGTTTGTGGTTTTGTTATTACCGCTGTGTGAGAGAAAAACACTTTCCAGTTGAGACAGAGGAAATGGAAAACACAAAGATTCATTACCCTGCTATTCAACGGAGCAGATTTCTAATGAACTGTGTCTGCCAAACAATTCAGAGATGAGGAAGTGATTGAGAGATGCTTTTCATGCAAGTACAATAAAAAGCAGAGAATGAAGTTCTCAGGGTAGATTACACAACCGGCAACATTTTCACCTTCCCCTCTTGTGCAAATTCTTTTCCTTATAGACACTTGACCTTGGTTCCTCAAACCTTCCTCCTCAGACACACTCATCTCTGATCATTGACATCATCCTTCCCCTGCAGACAGATGGAACACTTGCCATTAGTTCTCCAAACCTGCAGGGGCTGTTCCACCTGCCCATGGACTTCTGCACAGAGACCAGACCAAACTGTGCCCATTTTTGCAGGTGGAAGGTCTCCAAAGTGTCTTTCAACTCCCTGTACTCACTGACACCATCACAGCAGGCATAGATTGGAACAGATTTGGTCCCAGTTTTTCCACTGTCCACACTAGGAAAGAGCTCATCCCCAGACCTCCTCTGCCTGCCTTGATTGCAGCCAGGAGTAACCAGCAGTGCCCAGCCACCTCCACTGCCACCTCAGTGATGTCCTTATTGCCAACACCTACAACTCCTTTGTGATATATCTCGTAGCAACTCCTCATCTATCCCTCAAACAGGGATGGGAGTTTGAGGGAAAGCCTGTGGATCCACCAAGAAGCCCAGATGGAAACCATGGTGGCAACGTGGCACCCAATGCCCTGCCAGCCTGTGCCACTGCCAGCAGAGCTGATCAACCTTTGCAGTGGTTCCTTCAAGGAGGACATTTCTACAGTACCAACAGTGGGTTTGGGGGCTGTAGCACCCGTGCTGCTCTTGGTGCCATCCTCGTTTGCCAGCACTAACCCTTTTGGCTAAAAATTCTGCTGAGCTCCTTCTCCCTGCCCACTGCTCCCCACACCCTGCCCAGCTTGGCACTAAAAAGCAAACAAAGAGCTCCGTGAGCTGCAGAGTTTGCAGAGTCTGGTTTCTGACAGGCTGGAGTCTCCTGAGGGGGACTGACCTGGGTGCCTGAGAGGGCACCAACTCTGCCTGAGGCTTTTCCCACGGTTGGGGCATCCATCAAACGTCAGGCTCTGTGTGGGTTCTCTAGTGTCTAACAAGGTCTGGCAGCGTGTGGTGGTGGTTCTCACAGTTGCAGCCCTGGCAGGGTCACCCAGCTGCTTGGGAAGGCAGGAGCTGAGCTCTGCACCTCTGGCAGCCTGGGTAAAACACGACAAAGGGTTAAAATGATTTTCTTTAAACAGAGGAATTTGGAAGCATGTGAGTGTGCTGATATATGATGGGATTGCATAAGCTGTGCTCCATTAGGAAATCAAAACAATTGACCCTTTTCCCCCCTAAAGGGGATAGAATTTATCATCACATTGCTCCTAGTAGTGCAAAAAAAAAAAAAAAATCCCCTTTTCAACTTTGCTCTACAACCTGCAGAGAGCCACACTCCAGAAGTTCGAGTTGCAGCTTTATCTCCGAGACACGATCTTCAGGCCCCTGTGGAAAAAAAAATGTGACCAAGACCAGAATGACTCTCAAGTCAGCGTGTGAGTGGTCACGGGGAGCTGAGGAGATATGCAGAGCTGCAGCACGCCTGGTAGCTGAGGTAGAAACTGCATCTCTGGCATTCCCAGGGAAGATCTGGGAGTGAAATGGCTATAAAAGGTGCCCAGGTATTCCTCAAATAGGTAATAAATCAGTTGGGCTGAGGCTGCACAACCCCAGCCAGGTAATTCTGCAAAGACAACCCCTCAGGCAGATTTACAACCCGGAGCAGGGCTGCTCTCCAGGGCAGCTCTGTCTCCTGCACCCACACGTGCCAGCTCTGTGCACTGTGAGGGATGCCCAGCAAAACCTGTCCATGTTCAAGGGCAGGACAAACACAACCTTTACCATCTTAGTGCTGACAAGCACGACCTGCCAGGTGACAGCTGAGTTGCTTCTCCTGTAACTCCCACCTGGGAGTAGCAGCTACTTGCAGGACCTCCAGTCCTGTTGCTTCCTTAGAACTCCAGGTGCATCTTTTTTGGTCACTCTGCTGTTCTGGAAGCTTCAAAAGGCCCAGGTAGGTGGTGGGAGAAAGGCTTTTCTGAAGCAAAACATCTTGTCAGTCCCCATATATCCCCCTTCTCTCTCATCCCATATATCCTTCCAGTCTCCTAAGGAGCACACAAGCTGAAAACACCCTGGGAGGGATCAGCCTGCTCTGCTGCAGCGAGGCTGATAACTGCAGAGTACTTTGGAGATGGGTGTTGAGCAACCACTGACAGGATTTCTCCATCAAACGCTGCTTTGATCCATCGGGAGCTTTATTGTAGCTGAGCCCTGACACAGGCTGATTCCTCTCAGATATTTAGTGAGCACAAACTGGAACCCAGGAGGTTCCATCTGAGCAGAAGGAGAAAGTTCTTTGGTGTGAGGGTATCAGAGGCTGGCTTAGGCTGCCCAGAGAGGTTGTGGAGTCTCCTTTTCTGGAGAGGTTCCAACCCCACCTGGATAATGGGATCCTGGACCCCCTGCTCTGGGTGAATCTGCTGGAGGAGAGGGGTGGCACCAGATGATCTCCAGAGCTCCCTTCCAACCCTCGCTATGCTGGCATTCAGGAATTCATCAAAATAGGCTTCCTGCTCCTTAGCATCCCTCCTGGAGTCACTGGAGTGAGGAGGAAAACGAGCTTTGCAGGAGCTGCCTCTCTCTTGGGAAGCACCTATCGGGTACCAAACAGCCGCGGCATCCGCATCTCTCGGGATGATTTCCGGGCTGCCCAAGGTTCTCCCAACCTGGGACCTCTCCGCAGCTCGCAGGGGGGGGTTCCCGGTCCTTGCCACCACCCCTTTCTCCGCAGCGAGGGGAGCGGCTGAAGCCGAACCGGGGACCCCTCCGAGCGGCTCCCGGCGGAGTCGGGCGGCATCTGCGGGCGGGTCCCGCTACTGCAGCGCCTGGCCCCGGGCTGAAAACCTGCTGGAGATGGCAAAGGAGGGAAAGGGTTTCCGTGGGAAAGCCTGAGGATGCGGTCACAGCTTGGGGGGAAGGAGGAGAGGCTGCTGGGGAGAAGGCTTGAGGGTTGCGGGGGGTCCCCGGGCAGAGCCTCTGGCACCGCTTGGCATGGAAATGGCTCAAGTGAGAGTGTCCCTTCTCTCCTTGGTGCCTCTGAATGTGGTCAGGAGCCTTCCTGCTCTTCCCAGGAGCTCCTGCTTCATAGTCGAGGCTGGCACTAGGAGAATTCAGCACTGGGAATGCCAAACGTCGGGGTTTCTGGGCCCTCACTCCCAGCAGGACAGGGAGGGGCTGGAGCATGGCCAGAGAAGGGACACGGAGCTGGGTAAGGGTCTGGAGCAGGAGTGTGGGGAGGAGCAACTGAGGGACATGGGATGCTCAGCCTGGAGCGAAGGAGGCTCAGGGGAGACCTTCTGGCTCTGACAGCTCCTGTCAGGAGGCTGGAGCCAGGGAGGGCGGGCTCTGCTCCCAAGGAACAAGCACCAGGACAAGAGGAATCAGCCTTGAGTTGCCCCACGTTGGACAGAAGGAGAAATGTCCTCTTCAAAAGGGTTGTCCAGGGCTGTCTCAGGCTGCCCAGGGCAGGGGGGGAGTCCCTGTGATCCCTGGAGGGGTTTCCAAGCCCCCCATGGAGCTGTGGTGCTGAGGGACACAGAGCAGTGGTGCCCTGGCAGTGCTGGAGGAACAGTTGGACTCCATGAGCTGAAAGGTCTCTTCCAACCAAAATGATTCTCTAATTCTCTAGAAGCAGCTTTCCCAGCTCAAAGCAGAGTATTCATGGTTATTTATTGGAGCATTTTCAATTGCAAGGAAAGATCCATTTCCATCCCCACCGTGTGTGTATTTAAAGAGAGGGTGTCTAGGCCAAGCTGTGGCACCATGAGCACCAACTGCTGTGAGTTTGGCTCTTCACTGACACTACTTGGAGATGATTTGGGAGCTCCAACCATTTCTCGCCCAATCCACGAAGGTGGCTTCTTTGAAACCAAACACTCCATGTCCTTTCACCACCCAAAAGGGCAGACTGGCTCCAGAATCAGAAGGAATCACACCACCAAACATCCATGGGAGTGTTTTAGGAACCCCAAACACTCTGCAAAGCAGCTCCTCGAGATGTTGGAACCTCCACAGGCAGTTGGGAGCTGCCAGTTTAATGAAGCACTGAAGCAAATCGAGGGCTGATGGCTGGGTCACAGTAGGAGGGAGCAGCCTGGCAGTGGCTGTTCCATGGATTTGGTGGAGTTGCTGCTGGAAGAAAAACCCTGGTTCATCCACAGAGCTCCCTGGGCAGGTGCTTTGTATCTCCCACGGGAATGAGCTGGATGGGTGAAAAAAAAAGAGGAAAATCAGGAGCATCATCCAGAGCAGGTTGAAACAGAGAGAAGTGCAGTGAGTGCTGTGAAATCAGGGGTGGGGGGCTCAGCTTGGATCTGGGGGGGGGTTGAGGGGGGGTGTTGTCAGCTCAG